>CAWUFW010030323.1:0-17462 GCA_963921515.1 Calotriton arnoldi
CACAAACACTCAGGCAGCCATACAGATACTCAGAGAACCAATCAATAACCCATATAGACACTCATGTAGCTATTCGCAAATCCATGCATCCACTTACACACCAACAAACAGACGGATACAGACATTCACACAGTTTAGTCACTAACCCATGCATTCAGTAAGATACGTTTAATCACTCACTTGTAGAGTCAGTCACTCACGTACTAAATCATCCATTCAGACACTTATACACCCACTCATTCTTCAATACGCCTTTCCCTATATATATTAAACATATTTAAACTTTACAGAAACACACAGTCACTGGATGATGTCATCAGTGATGTCATCAGTGATGTCATCAGTGATGTCACTGACCATGTCATGAGTGATGTAATATGTGACGTCATCAGCAGTGCATTGCGGGCGCGAGTTATAGTTAGCTGAACTAACTATAACAGGGGAATTTCACGGGTTTTGTACGAGTGCAATGTCCAACTAACTATAACTGTCCCTAAAACCTATGGTTTTTTCAGTGAATTTCAAAGGTTTTTAAATGCTAATTTGTAACTATAACGTGTCTGAAACCTATGGTTTTTTCAGTGAATTTCAAAGGTTTTTTAAATGCTAATTTGTAACTATAACGTGTCTGAAACCTATGGTTTTTCAGTGAATTTCAAAGGTTTTTAAATGCTATTTCTAACTATAACGTGCCTGAAACCTACGGTTTTTTCAGTGAATTTCAAAGGTTTTGTAAATGACAATTTTTAAATGTATTAATTGTTATATTAATTTTTTTCATACTGATTTACTACATTTTTAGAAACAATTTTTTTTACATATTTTATTTGTCAAATTACATTGTAATTACATTATACATTACATTACAAAAAATACTTTCTCAGAATGAATTACTTTAGTTTAAATACTTTGCAGATAGGCAATAGACTTTTAAGTACAGTAGTTACAGTTGTTGCAATGGGCAACACATTTTCAAACACAATGCAACATTCAGCTCAATGTGAATTTCTAGTTAAATGCAATTAGTTACTTTATGGATTACTTTTGTAACCACAGGACTGGATCCTAGATTCAGTCCTGGTACATCTCCTGTAAACAGTTGAGTAAAAGCGTTTTGGTTACAGTCGTGATTTTTAAGGAATATTATTGTATTTTAAAAGTTGACACTGAAACTTTTTCTCATAGAATCACCAATGTTATCCTATGGAAGGAAATTCACTTAGCAGGTAAAAACTGTTATCGTTACTTTTTCTTACTCAGTGTTGGATCCTGGATCCAGCACTGGTGCATCTCCTGTAAACAGTTGAAAGAATGCGTTTAAGTCATACAGGCGATTTTTAAGGAATATTTGTAGTTTGTGAAAATCAACACTTTGAAACTTTTTGCTGAAAACCAGTCAATGTTAGCCTATGAAGGAAATTCAAGTTACCGGTAAGTACGTTAAAATTACTTTTGAGGATCAGTACTGGGCTGAAACATGCAGCACTGAGGTCTCTCCTGATAACAGGTGAGTAAATCGGAATTCGTATTTCGGCTGATTTTAGAGGAATATTTTAAAGTTCCAAAACTCCACACTTAGAAGAATTTCCAAGTGAAACCAGTCAATGTTAGCCTATGGAAGGAAATTCAAGTTACTGGTAAGTACGGTTAAAATTACTTTTCAGGACCAGTACTGGGCTGAAAGATGCAGCACTGAGGTCTCTCCTGATAACAGGTGAGTAAATCAGAATTCGGATTTCGGCTGATTTTAGAGGAATATTTGTATGTTTCAAAAATCAACACTTAGAAGAATTTCCAAGTGAAACCAGTCAATGTTAGCCTATGAAGGAAATTCAAGTTACCGGTAAGTACGGTTAAAATTACTTTTCAGGATCAGTACTGGGCTGAAAGATGCAGCACTGAGGTCTCTCCTGATAACAGGTGAGTAAATCGGAATTCGTATTTCGGCTGATTTTAGAGGAATATTTTAAAGTTCCAAAACTCCACACTTAGAAGAATTTCCAAGTGAAACCAGTCAATGTTAGCCTATGAAGGAAATTCAAGTTACCGGTAAGTACGGTTAAAATTACTTTTGAGGATCAGTACTGGGCTGAAACATGCAGCACTGAGGTCTCTCCTGATAACAGGTGAGTAAATCGGAATTCGTATTTCGGCTGATTTTAGAGGAATATTTTAAAGTTCCAAA
The DNA here is from genome assembly GCA_963921515.1 of Calotriton arnoldi. Classification (NCBI taxonomy): domain Eukaryota; kingdom Metazoa; phylum Chordata; class Amphibia; order Caudata; family Salamandridae; genus Calotriton; species Calotriton arnoldi. Next base: position 2,186 of record CAWUFW010030323.1, read on the forward strand.
ACTCCACACTTAGAAGAATTTCCAAGTGAAACCAGTCAATGTTAGCCTATGGAAGGAAATTCAAGTTACTGGTAAGTACGGTTAAAATTACTTTTCAGGACCAGTACTGGGCTGAAAGATGCAGCACTGAGGTCTCTCCTGATAACAGGTGAGTAAATCAGAATTCGGATTTCGGCTGATTTTAGAGGAATATTTGTATGTTTCAAAAATCAACACTTAGAAGAATTTCCAAGTGAAACCAGTCAATGTTAGCCTATGAAGGAAATTCAAGTTACCGGTAAGTACGGTTAAAATTACTTTTCAGGATCAGTACTGGGCTGAAAGATGCAGCACTGAGGTCTCTCCTGATAACAGGTGAGTAAATCGGAATTCGTATTTCGGCTGATTTTAGAGGAATATTTTAAAGTTCCAAAACTCCACACTTAGAAGAATTTCCAAGTGAAACCAGTCAATGTTAGCCTATGAAGGAAATTCAAGTTACCGGTAAGTACGGTTAAAATTACTTTTCAGGATCAGTACTGGGCTGAAAGATGCAGCACTGAGGTCTCTCCTGATAACAGGTGAGTAAATCGGAATTCGTATTTCGGCTGATTTTAGAGGAATATTTTAAAGTTCCAAAACTCCACACTTAGAAGAATTTCCAAGTGAAACCAGTCAATGTTAGCCTATGGAAGGAAATTCAAGTTACTGGTAAGTACGGTTAAAATTACTTTTCAGGACCAGTACTGGGCTGAAAGATGCAGCACTGAGGTCTCTCCTGATAACAGGTGAGTAAATCAGAATTCGGATTTCGGCTGATTTTAGAGGAATATTTGTATGTTTCAAAAATCAACACTTAGAAGAATTTCCAAGTGAAACCAGTCAATGTTAGCCTATGAAGGAAATTCAAGTTACCGGTAAGTACGGTTAAAATTACTTTTCAGGATCAGTACTGGCCTGAAAGATGCAGCACTGAGGTCTCTCCTGATAACAGGTGAGTAAATCGGAATTCGTATTTCGGCTGATTTTAGAGGAATATTTTAAAGTTCCAAAACTCCACACTTAGAAGAATTTCCAAGTGAAACCAGTCAATGTTAGCCTATGAAGGAAATTCAAGTTACCGGTAAGTACGGTTAAAATTACTTTTCAGGATCAGTACTGGGCTGAAAGATGCAGCACTGAGGTCTCTCCTGATAACAGGTGAGTAAATCGGAATTCGTATTTCGGCTGATTTTAGAGGAATATTTTAAAGTTCCAAAACTCCACACTTAGAAGAATTTCCAAGTGAAACCAGTCAATGTTAGCCTATGGAAGGAAATTCAAGTTACTGGTAAGTACGGTTAAAATTACTTTTCAGGACCAGTACTGGGCTGAAAGATGCAGCACTGAGGTCTCTCCTGATAACAGGTGAGTAAATCAGAATTCGGATTTCGGCTGATTTTAGAGGAATATTTGTATGTTTCAAAATCAACACTTAGAAGAATTTCCAAGTGAAACCAGTCAATGTTAGCCTATGAAGGAAATTCAAGTTACCGGTAAGTACGGTTAAAATTACTTTTCAGGATCAGTACTGGGCTGAAAGATGCAGCACTGAGGTCTCTCCTGATAACAGGTGAGTAAATCGGAATTCGTATTTCGGCTGATTTTAGAGGAATATTTTAAAGTTCCAAAACTCCACACTTAGAAGAATTTCCAAGTGAAACCAGTCAATGTTAGCCTATGAAGGAAATTCAAGTTACCGGTAAGTACGGTTAAAATTACTTTTCAGGATCAGTACTGGGCTGAAAGATGCAGCACTGAGGTCTCTCCTGATAACAGGTGAGTAAATCGGAATTCGTATTTCGGCTGATTTTAGAGGAATATTTTAAAGTTCCAAAACTCCACACTTAGAAGAATTTCCAAGTGAAACCAGTCAATGTTAGCCTATGAAGGAAATTCAAGTTACCGGTAAGTACAGTTAAAATTACTTTTCAGGATCAGTACTGGGCTGAAAGATGCAGCACTGAGGTCTCTCCTGATAACAGGTGAGTAAATCGGAATTCGTATTTCGGCTGATTTTAGAGGAATATTTTAAAGTTCCAAAACTCCACACTTAGAAGAATTTCCAAGTGAAACCAGTCAATGTTAGCCTATGAAGGAAATTCAAATTACCGGTAAGTACGGTTAAAATTACTTTTGAGGATCAGTACTGGGCTGAAAGATGCAGCACTGAGGTCTCTCCTGATAACAGGTGAGTAAATCGGAATTCGTATTTCGGCTGATTTTAGAGGAATATTTTAAAGTTCCAAAACTCCACACTTAGAAGAATTTCCAAGTGAAACCAGTCAATGTTAGCCTATGAAGGAAATTCAAGTTACCGGTAAGTACGGTTAAAATTACTTTTCAGGACCAGTACTGGGCTGAAAGATACAGCACTGAGGTCTCTCCTTATAACAGGTGAGTAAATCGGAATTCCTATTTCGGCTGATTTTAGAGGAATATTTGCACAATGGTGAAGGGAGGGGCGGGGCCTGAGGTGACATCTTTGCAAACGCGCCCGTGGCGCGTTTTAAGTTGGGGGATTAAGTTCCCTTGAATCCTGAGGGTCCCTAGGGGCCAACTAGACCACCAGGAACCTCCAATATGCGCCAGAGGCTGGGTTGCAGAGAGCGTGTAGAGAGGCCACACCCCTTTACACCTCTCTGCAACGCAGCTCTGTGGCGCTTTCTGGATGTACCTGTTGGGCTAGTTGGCCCTCAGGGACCCTCAGGATTGAAGAGGATTTAATTCCCCATCTTAAAACGCGCCACGGGGCCTGTTTGCACACATGTCACCTCAAGCCCCGCCCCTCCCTTCACCACTGTGCAAACGCGCCCGTGGCGCGTTTTAGGTTGGGGGATTAAGTCCCCTTGAATCCTGAGGGTCCCCGGAGTCCAACTAGCCCACCATATACCTCCAAAAGCGCCATAGAGCTGCGTTGCAGAGAGGTGTAAAAGGGGCGTGGCCTCTGTACACCTCTCTGCAAGGCAGCCCCCTGGCGCATACTGGAGGTTCCTGGTGGGCTAGTTGGCCCCCAGGGACCCCCAGTATTCAAGGGGATCGTTCTCTCTGCAAACGCGCCAGGGGCGCGTTTGCAGAGTGGTGAAGGAAGGGGCGGGGCCTGCGGGCCCGATCGTTTTTTTTTTTTTTTTAATTTTATTTTTGGGGGAGGGGGCCGCGTGGCCCCCCTCCCGGGCCACTACTTGCCCCGGGGACCCCATCCCCCGGGGCTGGCCCTCTCGTTGGGGACTGTGGGGGACTGCTAAGATGCAGCTCCCCATGTGGAAAAGAAATCGGCTTTGGATATTGGAAGAGAGAGCAGGTTTCCTGCCTCTCTTCCAATATCCAAGCAAGTTTGCAATGACAGGACGGGAGCCGCGAGGCTCCCGTCCTGTCATTGCAAACAGCAGTGTCCCGGGGTAGGCACCCGGGACACTGCAGGAGCCGGCCCTGGGGGTGGTGGTCCCCAGGGCCATCAAGGGCTCCAGGAGGGGGCCGCGCGGCCCCCTCCCATTCAGTGCACAGCCCCGGGAGGTGGTGGTCCCCGGGCTCTGGGGTCCAAAACGGACCCCCATTGTAATTTTTCTTAGTGCCCCGGGAGGTGGTGGTCCCGGGGCATGTGGGGGCTGGAGCCCCCCACACAGGTTTTTAATTAAAAAAGAAGCCCCGGGAGGTGGTGGTCCTCGGGGCTGCGGGAGGGCTCAGAGCCCTCCCGCACCATTGTACATAAAGCCCCGGGGGTGGTGGTCCCTAGGGCTTGGGGGCCCTTAGAGGCCCCCCACACATAAAATTAACCCCCCAGCATACCCCCAGGACTTGGGCCACCCGGGGCAATTAACATCAAAGCGCGGGAGACCGCGCTTCGATTTTTTTTTTTTGGCAGGGTTCGCGCTCCCTGAGCGCATCCTGCCGATTTAAAAAAAAAAAAAATTATTTTGCCCAGGGGGTCCTTGTGGGACCCCTGAGCAAACCTAGGGGTCAGGGTGTTTCTACCCTCCCCCTTTGTGCGCTTTGCGCACTTAGTTTCTGTCCCTCGGTTCTACCGAGGGACAAAATGGCTGCCAACATTTCCTGAATCGGAATGTTGACAGCCAGCTGACAGCCAATTAACATGCAGCTCGTGATCGGGAGGGTGCGCGAATCCTCTGTGCCCATAGATATATATGTACTTTTACTTTTTGATTTTCTCAGCAACTACTGAACGGATTTACACCATTTAACAAAAGGGTTCTTTCTGAACCAAGAACTACCTCTTTGCCAAATTTGGTGTAATTCCGTTCAGCAGTTCAGGCTGTAGCCGTGTCTAAAGTTTCCTATGGGAAAATGCATGGGGAAAACGCGTTTTGGGACCCCCCTTTTTTCTCGGCCCCCGCTTGACGTATCACCCAGAGACTTTCAGGGTAGGAGCGGACCGGAGCGCCCCACGAAGTTTGAAAATTTCGCGAAGATACGTCAACCGGCAAGAGAGTTATTTCAAATAGAATGTCGCGGATTTCCTATGGATAATAGGTTGTAACTATAACTATCTACTGGCGACCGCCAGTAGATATTATAACAAATAACATATCACAAAATGACATGTTATACAACATATAAACTTATAATTAAAGCATATAAAATGAAACATTTCATTTAAAACCACATAAAAATCTAGCTCCCTTTGTGTGTAATGAAAAGTCAATGTCAGTTTATAACCATTGTCTTAGAGGCAGACTAAGTTAAAGTACTTTTTACTTTAATAAAAGCATTGGAAAAGTAGGCTGATATGGACAGTGAGCAATCAAGAAGCATTATTGATAGAGACTGCATACAAGAAATTAAGGCTCACAAACAAAGTACTTCATTCTCTTGCTGGTTGTAGTGCTTTGTTGGAATGGTTATGAAGGACAGAGTGCAAGCCAAAGAAATAGTCTGTGACATCCATGTTCTTAAGGATTCTCAAGGATAAAGTGCTTGATGCATTAGAGAGTGACATGATTAGAATGAGGACAGCAAGGGAAAATCAGGGACTCAATGACCGTAATAATCAAGATCTTATAGACTTACAATGATAAAGTACACAATGCACTAACAAATGCGTTACAGCCTAGGCATATATTAAGGTGAACGAAGTGCAATTTAAAAAAGCATATTCAAAGACTATTGTAACTATGATCTTAAAGATACACCGCGGTAAAGTGCTTGGTGCATTCACCATTACTCTACTGTGCTAGGCCAAAATAGACGAGATGCACTCACGAGCATTGAGACTAGCTATTGCATCCATACTAACTAAAGGCTTCCTAAATGTAACTGCTTATTGCATTGGAAGGTTTACAGTGAAATTGGGTGAAAAAGCAAGGTGCAATACAAAGTCATTGACAATGTCAGTTTATACCCATTATCATTTGGGCATACTAATTTAAAGTGCTTTGTACTTTAGCAAGATTATTGCAAAAGTAGGGTGACTTAGATAGAGTACAATCAAGGAGCATAATAAGTAGTAATTGCTTACAAACAATTATGGTTCACGAACAAAGTTCTTCATGTTCAGTCCTGGTTATAGTGCTTGGTTGAAGTGGTCAAGGAGGGCAAAGTGCAAGTCAAAAAGAATAGTCAATGGCACCCATGATCTTAAAGGCACACAAGGATAAAGAGCTTAGTGCATGAGCGAGCAATGGGATTTGACTGAGGACAGCAAAGTACGGTCAGGGGGTGTTGTCATTACCAATTGCAACCAAAATTTTAAAATCTCTGTGAGACTCAGTACTTAGGGCATCATTACGATGGCAGGCGGACAAAGTCCGCCTGCCACCGCAGCGGAATGCGGGACCGTACGCAAGGGGTGCGGCGGTCCCGCCATGGGTATTAGGATGCCACCGCCATGGTGGCGGTGGCATCCCGTATTGTTCGCATTGCGGCGGGCGGTGCTGTCACCAGCACCCGCCGCAATGCGAAAAACGCATGTTGTGCATTTGAATGCACAACGTGACAGGCACCGCGCGGTGCCTGCCACCTTGTGCATTCAAATGTAGGAGGGTACCATAGGTACCCCCCATGTGCACCCCCCACCCCCCAAATCCTGGGGGCCCACAATGGGCCCCCAGAAGCAAAGACCACATGCCTTTCCATGGCGGTAACACCGCCATGGAGAGTCTACTTTCCGCCAGCATCCTAATATGGATGGCGGTGTCTTGCAGACACCGCCACAATGTTAGAGCCCTTTTCCGCCCGGTCAACGAGTCGACCGGCAGAAAAGCGGTGGACGGTCTTTCCTTCCGCCTGGGTCCCCACCGCCATCATAATATGGTGGGGGGAAATGTTGTGCGGGCGGACGGGAATGGCGGGCAGATCGTCACCACCATACGGGTGGCGGCGATCCGCCAGACATCATAATGACCTTCTTAGTGCATTTAGCAGAATCCAGTACTGTAAGTAGTGTGAGTGCTAAGTTAAAAGAAGGGCTGAATATGGACAAATTGTAATCCATAATAGTTATAACCTGCTGAAACTACTTGGCCAGTTTGCTTTCTGCCAGTGACATGAATTAAAAAAAATTGTGCGGAGCACAAGGCCCTCTCTTCGTAGACAGACTATCACTGCCTGACGGCAAGTGCAAATTCCATTCCTTATAAAGTGGAATTTCAAAATACGTTTTCTCTCTGTCATCAGTGCAGGGCATGTGAAAACAGCATGGCTGATGTCTTCCTTTACATATTGGCTTGTTAGAGCCAAGTTCATGTATTTGTATACCCGGGTGTTATCTGGATCTGATACAGCACTCCACAGGATATTATTTAATGTGCCTCCTGGCTCTTTGTTTTTAATTTGTAGCAGCTTTTTAGGTAGGCACCATAGCTGGATAGGTTCTGCCTCCATAGCCCATATGTGATTTGTTATATAGTATATAACATATGTTATAACAAATAGCATATGTAATATAAGAAAAGAGATATGTTATATAATAAATAAGATATGTTATATAACATATGTTATTTGTTATATGTTGTACAACATATGCTATATAACGTTATTTGATATTTATTATATGTTATATAATATTTGTTATTTATTATATGCTATAAAACATGCTATTTGTTATATAACATAATTTATATATTCTTTGTTACATGTTATATAAAATGTTTTTGTTAAATGTTATATTTCATATAACATATGTTATTTATTACTTGTTAAATGGCACATAAAGCATGTTATTTGTTATGTTACATAACATATGTTCTATAACATATAACAAATAACACATGTTTTCTAACATATAAAAAATAGCAACAACCATGTTATATATCAATTAACAAATAGCATGTTATATAATATATTGCAAATAACATATATTATAGGACATAGAATAACTATCATTTTATATCACATATAGCATATATTATATAAAATATAACAAATGTTATATAATAAATAACATATGTTATATAACATGTAACAAATAACATGTTATATAACAAATAAAAAATGAATGTATGTTTTACAATATATCTTATTTGTTATATAACATATGGTATTTGTTGTATATTATATTCATATGTTATTTGTTTTAACATAATATATAACAAATAGCAAATGTTATGTACAAAGTAACATAGGTTATATAACATATCACAAATGGCAAATAACATGTTATACAATATATAACAAATAACATAAGTTATATAACATATAAAAATAACTAATATTATATAACATATAGCATAGAACATATAACAAGTAACATATAACATATACCAAATAAGGTATAACAAAATTATCAATCAGCATTTGTAAAGTACAGCACTGTCATCCCAAGGGGTATCGGGGCGCTGAAGGTGCAGTGTCTCCATTGGAAAGACAGATCTCGAGATGCATTCCAAAGTCCGTCAGGCAGGGAGCTGTTCAGAGGTGGAGGGGTGCGCTTTACAAATGCTGATTGATGACAAAGAAGAAGAATCCCCTAAGGGTCCAAAAATAAATGTCACACTTTGGGGAAAAGAAGACCACCCAAGGGGCCAAAAATAAATCTTGCATAGAGAAACAAAGAAGAAGACTCCCACAAGGGGTGAAAATATATCTAACATGGGGGACAAAGAAGAACAACCCCGCAAGGGGGCAAACATAAATCTCACATTGGGAACAAAGAAGAAGACCCCCTCAACAGTTTGAAACGAAATCTTGCACAGGGTGAAAAGGAAGAAGACCTACCTGGACCTGAGGATTTTTCTTTGAATGGTCAGTAATGGTGATTTTTTGAATGTTTAATCATTTGACGGAAAATGACTGTCGGATGTGAATCATCACTTTTGGAACTAAAATAAGCGTGTTTATAATCATTTTCATGCTCGAAATCAGGCAAAACACAAGCTTCTGAGTAGAAGGAAATGTCTTCCAAAAATGTCAATTTTTGTCACTCGGAGGCCTTAAAAAGTCTTTATTCCACATGAGGCATGATCCAATTGACATTTTGAATAATTTTTGTATAGTCCAAAAATCAATTTTCTGATGAAAAACGATGACCAGATGGTCAGTAATGGTGTTTTTTGAATGTTTAATCTTTTGACTGTAAATGACTGTTGGATGTGCATTATCACTATTGAAACTAAAATAATTGTGTTTAGAGTCATTTTCATGCCCGAAATCGAGCAAAATACCCGCTTGTGAGTAGGAGTTAAAGTGTGGAAAAATTGCAATTTTGGTCACTGTTAGGCCTTAAAAATGGTTATTCAACATAAGGTGTGATACAATTGACATTTTGAATCATATTTTATGCAGTCAAAAATCAATTTTCTGATGAAAAATGATGACCCTGTTCCTGAGGAACTTTATCCGAGTGGTCAGTAATGGTGATTATTTTTTATGTATAATCTTTTGACAGAAAATGACTGTCGGATGTGAATCATCACTTTTGGAACTAAAATAGGTGTGTTTAGAGTCATTTTCACGCTCAAAATCGGGCATAATACAAGCTTCTGAGTAGGAGGAAAAGTCTATAAAAATGGCAATTTTGGTCACTGGGAGGCCAAAAAAAGTTGTTATTCAACATGAGATGCAATACAATTGACATTTTGAATCATTTTTTTGTACAGTCCGAAAAATCAATTTTCTGATGAAAAACAATGAGGAACTTTCTTGGAATGGTCAGTAATGTTGATTTTATGAATGTTTAATCTTTTGACTATAAATGACTGTCAGATGTGAATCATCATTTTTGGAACTAAAATAAGTGTGCTTAGAGGCATTTTCATGCTTGAAATCGGCAAAATACAAGCTTTTGTGTTGTAGTAAAAGTCTATTAAAATGACCAATCTTTTCACAGTGAGGCCGTAAAAATGTGTTATTCAACATGAGGCGCGATCCATTTGACATTTTGAATAATTTTTTGTCATTCCAAAAATCAATTTTCTGATGAAAAACAATGATCCCGTGGTTGCTGAGGAACTTTATCCAAATGGTTGGCGGAGCGAGGTAGATGCTAATGCTGCCGCTTGCGCTAGAGGGAACGCTTTCAGGGGATCTGCCTTCCGTAAACTCCTAAAAACCTGGGGGCATATTAGCAAGACCCACGTTAAAATTATCGCCGTTTTAGCAGCAGGAAACTGCCGCTAAAACGGCGATAATGGGCTTGCTAATATGCGTTATAGAATTCCAATAGAAGCCCAGGTTAGATGTGCAAGACATCTAACCTGGGCTTCTATTGAATTCCATAACGCATATTAGCAAGTCTCATTATCGCCATTTTAGCGGCAGTTTCCTGCCGCTAAAACGGCGATAATTTTAACGTGGGTCTTGCTAATATGCCCCCTGGTTTTTTAGCCTCCCCTAGTACCTGTAACTCTTGGCAGTCTGCTTCCGCCTTCTGTTCTCCGCAATTAGCGCCGGGACACCTCCGTTGGAGGTAGCTGTGCGCTCTACAAACCTCAAAATAAATAAATAAATAAATGGTTAGTAATAGTGATTTTTTTAATGTTTAATCTTTTGACTGTAAATGATTGTCGAATGTGAATCATCACTTTTGGAGCAAAAATAAGTGTGTTTAAAATCATTTTCATGCTCAAAATCGGGCAAACTACAATCTAATGAGTAGGAAGAAAATTTATAAAAATGGCAATTTTGGCCACTGGGAGGCCTTAAAAAGTTGTTATTCAACAAGATGCACAATACAATTGACATTCTGAATCATTTTTTTCTACAATTCCCAAAAATCTATTTTCTGATGGAAAACGATGACCCTGGACCTGAGGAACTTTCTCCGAATGGTCAGTAATGGTTATTTTTTGATTGTTTAATCTTTTGACTGTAAATGACTGTCGGATGTGAATCATAACTTTTGGAACTAAAATGAGTGTGTTTAGAGTAATTTTCACAATCAAAATAGGGCAAAATACAAGCTAATGAGTAGGAGGAAAAGTCTATAAAAATAGCAATTTTGGACACAGGGAGGCCTTAAAATGTTTGTATTTAAAATGAGGCATGATACAATTGATATTTTGAATCATTTTATGTACAGTCGAAAAAATCAATTTTCTGAAGAAAAACAATGACCCCGGACCTGAGGAAACTTCTCCAAAAGTCAGTAATGATGATTTTTTTAATGCTAAATCTTTTGACTGTAAATGACTGTTGCATGTGAATCATCACTTTTGAACGAAAATAAGTATGCTTAGAGCCATTTTCACACTCAAAAGTGGGTCAAATACAAGCCTCTGAGTAGGAGGAACAGTCTATAAAAATGGGAATTTTGGTCAGTTGGAGGCCTTAAAAAGTAGTTTTACAACATAAGGCGCAATTCAATTGACATTTTGAATCATTTTTTGCACAGTGCAAAAAATCCATTTTCTGATGAAAATTATGACTCCGGAGTCTATGAACTTTCTCCAGATGGTCAGTAATGGTGATTTTTGAATATTTAATCTTTTGATTGTAAATGGCTGTTGGCTGTGAATTATCAGTTTTGGAACTAAAACAATTGAGCCCGATTCACAAAGGTAAAGTGAGATGAAAGTCTAACTTTACAACTTTAGAGTATTCACAAAGGGCATTTACTATTCGTAAATGCCCTTTGTGAATACCGAAGTCATAAAGTTAGACTTTCGTCTAACTTTATCTTTGTAAACCGGGCACATTGTGTTTAGAGTCATATTCATGCCTGAAATCGAGCAAAATACAGGCTTGTGAGTAGGAGTTAAAGTTTGTAAAAATGGCAATTTTGGTCACTGGGAGGCATTAAAAAGTCTTTATTCAACATGAGGCGTGATACAATTGACATTTTGAATAATTTTTTGTACAGTCAAAAAAATCAATTTTTTGATGAAAAAACGATGACCCCAGACCTGAGGAAAGTTCTACAAATAGTCAGTAATGGTGATATTATGAATATTTAATCTTTGACTGTAAATGACTGTCAGATGTGAATCATCATTTTTGGAACTAAAATAAGTGTGTTTTGAGTCATTTTCATGGTCGAATCGGGCAAAATACAAGCTTTTGTGTTATAGTAAAAGTCTATAAAAATGGCAATTGTTTTCACTGTGAGGCAGTAACAAGTTGTTATTCAACACGAGGTGCGATACATTTGACATTTTGAAACATTTTATGTAATTCCCAAAAATGTATGTTCTGATGAAAAATGATGACCCCGTTCCTGAGGAACTTTATCCGGATGGTCAGTAATGGTGATTTTTTTAATGTTTAATCTTTTGACGGTAAATGACTGTGTTTAGAGTCATTTTCATGCTCAAAATCGGGCAAAATACAAGCTTCTGAGTAGGAGGAAAAGTCCATAAAATTGTCAATTTTAGTCACTGTAAAGCTTTAAAAAGTTGGTATTTAACATGAAACGTGATACAATTGATATTTTGATTCATTTTTGTACAGTCCAAAAAATTCATTTCCTGATGAAAAACGATGACCGAGGACCTGAGGAACTTTCTCCGAATGGTCAGGAATAGTGATTTCTTTAATCCTAAATCTTTTGACTGTAAAGGACAGTCAGATGTGATTCATCACTTTTGGAACTAAAATCAGTTTGTTTAAAGTCATTTTCACGCTCAAAATCGGGCCAAGTGCAAGCTTCTGAGTAGGAGGAAAAGCTTATAAAAATGGCAATTTTGGTCACTGAGAGGCCTTAAGAAGTGGTTGTTCAACATGAGGTGTGATACAATTGACAATTGAATCATTTTTTGTACAGTCCAAAAAATCCATTTTCTGATGAAAAACTATGAACTTTCTCCAGATGGTCAGTAATGGTGATTTTTGAATGTTTAATCTTTTGACTGTAAATGACTGTCGAATGTGAATCATCACTTTTGGAACTAAAATAGGTGTGTTTTGGGTCATTTTCATGCTTGAAACTCCGCAAAATACAAGCTTTTGAGTATAAGGAAACGTCTATAAAAATTGCATTTTGGTCACTGGGAGGCCTTAAAAAGTTGTATTCAACATGAGGCTTGATGCAATTGACATTTTGAATAATTTTTTGTACAGTCTAAAAAATCCATTTTCTGATGACAAACAATGACCCCAGACCTGAGGAACCTTCTCCAAATAGTCAGTAATGATGATTTTTTGAATACTTGGGGGCATATTAGCAAGACCGGCGATAAAATTATCGCCGTTTTAGCGGCAGAAAACTGTCCAAAAAATTAATTTTCTGATGAAAAATGATGACCCCGGCCCTGAGGAACCTTTGCCAAATGGTCAGTAATTGTGATTTTTGGTTGTTTAATCTTTTGACAGTAAATGATTGTCAGATATGAATCATCACCTTTGGAACAAAAATAAGTGTGTTTAGAGTCATCTTCATGCTCGAAATGGCGCAAAATACAAGCTCCTGAGTAAACAGAAAAGTCTATAACAATGGCAATTTTGGTCACTGGGGGCTTTAAAAAGTCATTCTTCAACATGAGGCTTGATGCAATTGACATTTTGAATCATTTTATGTACAGTTGAAAAAATCAAGTTTCTGATGAAAAACAATGACCCCGGACCTGAGGAAACTTCTCCAAAAAGTCAGTAATGATGATTTTTTTAATGCTAAATCTTTTGACTGTAAATGACTGTTGCATGTGAATCATCACTTTTGAACGAAAATAAGTATGCTTAGAGCCATTTTCACACTCAAATGTGGGTCAAATACAAGCCTCTGAGTAGGAGGAACAGTCTATAAAAATGGGAATTTTGGTCACTTGGAGGCCTTAAAAAGTAGTTTTGCAACATGAGGCGCAATTCAATTGACATTTTGAATCATTTTTTGCACAGTGCAAAAAATCCATTTTCTGATGAAAATTATGACTCCGGAGCCTATGAACTTTTTCCAGATGGTCAGTAATGGTGATTTTTGAATGTTTAATCTTTTGATTGTAAATGGCTGTTGGCTGTGAATGATCAGTTTTGGAACTAAAATAATTGAGCCCGATTCACAAAGGTTTAAAGTCGTAAAGTTAGACTTTCATCTTTAGTGAGATGAAAGTCTAACTTTACGACTTTCGGTATTCACAAATGAATGAAATGAATGAATGAAAATGAAAATGAAAGGGCATTTACTATTCGTAAATGCCCTTTGTGAATACTGAAAGTCGTAAAGTTCGACATTCGGTATTCACAAAGGACATTTACGAGTAGTAAATGACCTTTGTGAATACAGAAAGTCGTAAAGTTAGATTTTCGTCTAACTTTATCTTTGTAAACCGGGCACATTGTGTTTAGAGTCATTTTCATGCCCGAAATCGAGCAAAATACAGGCTTGTGAGTAGGAGTTAAAGTTTGTAAAAATGGCAATTTTGGTCACTGGGAGGCATTAAAAAGTCTTTATTCAACATGAGGCGTGATACAATTGACATTTTGAATCATTTTTTGTACAGTCAAAAAAATCAATTTTCTGATGAAAAATTATGACTCTGGAGCCTATGAACTTTTTCCAGATGGTCAGTAATGGTGATTTTTTAATGTTTAATCTTTTGATTGTAAATGGCTATTGGCTGTGAATTATCAGTTTTGGAACTAAAATAATTGAGCCCGATTCACAAAGGTAAAGTGAGATGAAAGTCTAACTTTACGACTTTCGGTATTCACAAAGGGCATTTACTATTCGTAAATGCCCTTTGTGAATACTGAAAGTCGTAAAGTTCGACATTCGGTATTCACAAAGGACATTCACGAGTAGTAAATGACCTTTGTGAATACCAAAAATCGTAAAGTTAGACTTTCGTCTAACTTTATCTTTGTAAACCGGGCACATTGTGTTTAGAGTCATTTTCATGCCCGAAATCGAGCAAAATACAGGCGTGTTAGTTGAAGTTAAAGTTTGTAAAAATTGCAATTTTGGTCACTGGGAGGCATTAATAAGTCTTTATTCAACATGAGGCGTGAAACAATTGACATTTTGAATCATTTTTTGTACAGTCAAAAAAAATCAATTTTTTGATGAAAAACGATGACCCCAGACCTGAGGAAAGTTCTACAAATTGTCAGTAATGGTGATATTTTGAATGTTTAATCTTTTGACTGTAAATGACTGTCAGATGTGAATCATCATTTTTGGAACTAAAATAAGTGTGTTTTGAGTCATTTTCATGGTCGAATCGGGCAAAATAGAAGCTTTTGTGTTATAGTAAAAGTCTATAAAAATAGCAATTTTTTTCACTGTGAGGCAGTAACAAGTTGTTGTTGAACACGAGGTGCAATACATTTGACATTTTTAAACATTTTATGTAATTCCCCAAAAATTATGTTCTGATGAAAAATGATGACCCCGTTCCTCAGGAACTTTATCCGGATGGTCAGTAATGGTGATTTTTTTAATTTTTAATCTTTTGACGGTAAATGACTGTGTTTAGAGTCATTTTCATGCTCAAAATCGGGCAAAATACAAGCTTCTGAGTAGGAGGAAAAGTCCATAAAAATGTCAATTTTGGTCACTGTAAGGCCATAAAAAGTTGGTATTTAACATGAAACGTGATACAATTGATATTTTGATTCATTTTTTGTACAGTCCAAAAAATCCATTTCCTGATGAAAAACGATTACCCAGGACCTGAGGAACTTTCTCCGAATGGTCAGGAATAGTGATTTTTTGAATCCTAAATCTTATGACTGTAAATGACAGTCAGATGTGATTCATCACTTTTGGAACTAAAATCAGTTTGTTTAAAGTCATTTTCACTCTCAAAATTGGGCCAAGTACAAGCTTCTGAGTAGGAGGAAAAGCTTCTAAAAATGGCAATTTTGGTCACTGGGAGGCCTTAAGAAGTGGTTGTTCAACATGAGGTGTGATACAATTGACAATTGAATCATTTTT
>CAWUFW010030324.1:0-17461 GCA_963921515.1 Calotriton arnoldi
CATGATGCAGTACAGCTGTGGACTCCACTGCATGCGGCACAGCGGTGGACTCCATGAGTACAGTACAGCTGTGGACTCAATGCGTACTGTACAACTGTGGACTCCATGTTGCTGTACAGCTGTGGATTACATGCTTGCGGTCACAGCTGTGGACTCCATGAGTGCAGTACAGCTGTGGAGTCCATGAGTGCAGTACAGCTGTGGACTCCTTGTGTGGCAGTACAGCTGTGGACCCATGAGTGCAGAACAGCTGTGGACTCCATATGTACCATACAGCTGTCGATTCCATGCTTGCGCGGTACAGCTGTGGACTCCATGAGTGCAGTACAGCTAGTGAACTCCATGCATGAGGTACAGCTGCCCGGACTCCATGTGTGACGTACAGTCAGTGGACTTCATGAGTGCAGTACAGCTTTAAAGTCCATGAGTGCAGTACAGCAGTGGAGTCCATGGAGTGCGGTACAGCTGCGGACTCCATGGAGTGTGGTAGTAGCTGTGGATACCTGGAGTGCAGTACAGTTGCGGACTCCACATGTGCAGTGCACAGCTGTGACTACAGGCGAGTGCAGTACAGCTGAGGATTCCATGAGTGCGGTAGTCAGCTGTGGAGTCCATGAGTGCAGTACAGCTGTCGACTCCATGCGTACGGTACAGCTGTGGACCCATGAGTGTGGTACGGCTGTGGACTCAATGCATGCTGTTCAACTGTGGACTCCATTTGTGCCATGCAGCTGTGGATTCCATGCTTGCGGGCACAGCCGTGGACTCCATAAGTGCAGTACAGCTGTGGAGTCCATGAGTGCAGTACAGCTGTGGACTCCTTGCGTGCAGTACAGCTGTGGACTCCATGAGTGCTAGAACAGCTGTGGACTCCATATGTGCCAGTGCAGCTGTGGATTCCATGCTTGCGGTACAGCTGTGGACTCCATGAGTGCAGTACAGCTGTGGACTCCATGCATGAGGTACAGCTGTGGACTCCACGTGTGTGACGTACAGTCGTGGACTTCATGAGTGCAGTACAGCTTTAAAGTCCATGAGGGCAGTACAGCAGTGGAGTCCATGAGGTGCGGTACAGCTGTGGACTCCATAAGTGCGGTAGTAGCTGTGGATTCCATGAGTGCAGCACGGCTGTGGACTCCAAATGTGCAGTACAGCTGTGGACTGCATGAGTGCAGTGCAGCTGTGGACTCCATGAGTGCGGTAGTAGCTGTGAGTCCATGTGTGAGGTACAGCCATGAACTCCATGAGTGCAGTACATCCGTGGACTCCACAGAGTAGCAGAACAGCCGTGGACTCTCTGAGCGCAGTACAGCTGTGGAATCCATGAGTGCAGTACAGCTGTGGAGTCCATGAATGCAGTAGCAGCTGTGGACTCCCACCTGTGCAGCACAGCTCTGGAGTCCATGAGTGCGGTGAGTAGCTGGGGAGTCCATGAGTGCAGTACAGCTGTGGAGTCCATGAGTGCAGTACAGCTGTAGACCCAATGCATGCGGTACAGCGGTGGACTCCATGAGTACAGTACAGCTGTGGACTCAATGCGCACTGTACAACTGTGGACTCCATGTGTCCCGTGCAGCTGTGGATTACATGCTTGCGGTACAGCTGTGGACTCCATGAGTGCAGTACAGCTGTGGAGTCCATGGTGCAGTACAGCTGTGGACTCCTTGTGTGCAGTACAGCTGTGGACTCCATGAGTGCTAAAACAGCTGAGGACTCCATATGTACCATAGCAAGCTGTGGATTCCATGCTTGCGGCACAGCTGTGGACTCCATGAGTGCAGTACAGCTGTGGACTTCATGCATGAGGTACAGCTGCGGACTCCATGTGCACATACAGTCGTGGACTTCATGAGTGCAGTACAGCTTAAAGTCCATGAGTGCAGTACAGCAGTGGAGTCCCATGAGTGCGGTGCACAGCCGTGGACTCCCATGAGTGTGGTAGTAGCTGTGGATACCTTGAGTGCAGTACAGTTGCGGACTCACATGCGCAGTACAGCTGTGGACTACATGAGTGCAGTACAGCTGTGGATTCGCATGAGTGCAGTAGTAGCTGTGGAGTCCATGAGTGCAGTACAGCTGTCGACTCCATGCGCACTGTGCAGCTGTGGACCCATGAGTGTGGTGCAGCTGTGGACTCAATGCATGCTGTTCAACTGTGGACTCCATTTGTGCCATGACAGCTGTGGATTCCATGCTTGCGGTACAGCTGTGGACTCCATAAGTGCAGTACAGCTGTGGAGTCCATGAGTGCAGTACGAATGTGGACTCCTTGCATGCAGTACAGCTGTGGACTCCATGGAGTGCAGAACAGCTGTGGACTCCATATGTGTCGTACAGCTGTGGATTCCATGCTTGCGGCACAGCTGTGGACTCCATGAGTTCAGTACAGCTGTGGACTCCATGCATGAGGTACAGCTGTGGACTCCATGTTGACGTACAGTCGTGGACTTCATGAGTGCAGTACAGCTTTAAAGTCCATGAGGGCAGTACAGCAGTGGAGTCCATGAGTGCTGTTACAGCTGTGGACTCCATAAGTGCGGTAGTAGCTGTGGATTCCATGAGTGCAGTACAGCTGTGGACTCCAAATGTGCAGTACAGCTGTGGAGTCCATGAGTGCAGGACAGCTGGGGATTCCATGAGTGCAGTACATCCATGGACTCCATGAGTGCAGTACAGCTGTGGAATCCATGAGTGCAGTACAGCTGTGGGAGTCCATGAATGCAGTACAGCTGTGTTGACTCCACTCTGTGCAGTACAGGTCTGGAGTCCATGAGTGCGCGGTATAGCTGGGGAGTCCACGAATGCAGTACAGCTGTGGAGTCTATGAGTGGCAGTACAGCTGTGGACTCCATGCATGCGGTACAGCGGTGGACTCCATGAGTACAGTACAGCTGTGACTCAATGCGTACTGTACAACTGTGGACTCCATGTGTGCTGTACAGCTGTGGATTACATGCTTCTGCGGTACAGCTGTGGACTCCATGAGTGCAGTACAGCTGTGGAGTCCATGAGTGCAGTACAGCTGTGGGACTCCTTTGTTTGCAGTACAGCTGTGGACTCCATGAGTGCAGAACACTGTGGACCCATATGTACCATACAGATGTCGATTCCATGCTTGACGGCACAGCTGTGGGACTCCATGAGTGCAGTACAGCTGTGAACTCCATGCATGAGGCACAGCTGCGGACTCCATGTTGTGACGTACAGTGGTGGACTTCATGAGTGCAGTACAGCTTTAAAGTCCATGGAGTGCAGTACAGCAGTGGAGTCCATGAGTGCGACAGCTGTGGACTCCATGAGTGTGGTAGTAGCTGTGGATACCTTGAGTGCAGTACAGTTGCGGACCTCACATGTGCAGTGCAGCTGTGGACTACATGAGTGCAGTACAGCTGAGGATTCCATGAGTGCGGTAGTAGCTGTGGAGTCCATGAGTGCAGTACAGCTGTCGACTCCATGTGTGCGGTACAGGTGTGGACCCATGAGTGTATGGTACGGCTGTGGACTCAATGCATGCTGTTCAACTGTGGACTCCATTTGTGCCGCATACAGCTGTGGATTCCATGCTTGCAGCACAGCTGTGGACTCCATGCAAGTGCAGCACAGCTGTGGAGTCCATGAGTGCAGTACAGCTGTGGTCTCCTTGCGCGCAGTACAGCTGTGTACTCCATGAGTGCAGAACAGCTGTGGACTCCATATGTGCCGTACAGCTGTGGATTCCATGCTTGCAGGTACAGCTGTGGACCTATGAGTGCAGCACAGCAGTGGACCTCATGCATGAGGTACAGCTGTGGACTCCATGTGCGACGTACAGTCGTGGACTTCATGAGTGCAGTACAGCTTTAAAGTCCATGAGGGCAGTACAGCAGTGGAGTCCATGAGTGCGGCACAGCTGTGGACTCCATAAGTGCGGTAGTAGCTGTGGATTCCATGAGTGCAGTACAGCTGTGGACTCCAAATGTGCAGTGCAGCTGTGGACTAGACATGAGTGCAGTACAGCTGTGGACTCCATGAGTGCGGTAGTAGCTGTGGGAGTCCATGTGTGAGGTACAGCCATGAACTCCATGAGAGCAGTACCACCGTGGACTCCATGAATGCAGAACAGCCGTGGACTCTCTGAGTGCAGTGCCAGCTGTGGAATGCATGAGTGCAGTACAGCTGTGGCGTCCATGCATATGGTACAGCTGTGGACTCCATGAGTGTGGTACAGCTGTGGACTCCATGTGTGAGGTACAGCCGTGAACTCCATGAGCGCAGCACATCCGTGGACTCCATGAGTGCAGAACAGCTGTGGACTCTTCTGAGTGCAGTACAGCCGTGGACTCTATGAGTGCAGCACAGCTGTTGAGTCCATGACTTCCAGTACAGCTATGGACTCCACTTGTGCAGTACAGCTGTGTACACCATGAGTGCAATACAGCGCTTGGAGTCCATGAGTGCGGTATAGCTGTGGGAGTCGATGAGTGCAGTAGAGCTGTTGACTCCATGTGTGTGTACAGCTGTGGAGCTCCATGAGTGCAGTACAGCTGTGGAGGTCCATGAGTGCAGTACAGCTGTGGACTCCATGAGTGCAGTACAGCTGTGGACCTCATGCATGAGGTACAGCTGCGGACACCTTGTGTGACGTACAGTCGTGGACTTCATGAGTGCAGTACAGCTTTGGAGTCCATGAGTGTTGTACAGCTGTGGAGTCCATGAGTGCAGTACTGCTGCGGACTCCACTTGTGCAGTACAGGTGTGGACTCCATGAGTGCAGTACAGCTGTGGACTCCGTGAGTGCAGTAGTAACAGTGGGAGTCCATGAGTGCAGTACAGCTGTTGACTCCACATTTGCAGTAAAGCTGTGAACTCTATGAGTGAAGTATAGGTGGACTCCATGAGTGCGCACAGCTGTTGACTCCATGAGTGCAGTACAGCTGTGAACTCCATGCGTGCGGTACAGCTTCTGGACTCCATGCTTGTAGTACAGCTGTGGACTCCATGCATGAGGAACAGTCATGGACTCCATGACTGCAGTACAGCTGTGGAGTCCATGAGTGCGGTACAGCTATTGGACTCTATGCGTGCGGTATAGCTGTGGACTCCATGCATACCCAGCACAGCTGTGGACTCCGCATGTGTGAGGTACAGCTGTTAACTCCATGAGTGCAGTACAGCTGTGGAATCCATGAGTGCAGTACAGCTGTGGAGTCCATGAATGCAGTACAGCTGTGGACTCCCACTTGCAGCCAGTACAGCTCTGGAGTCCATGAGTGCGGTGATAGCTGGGGAGTCCATGAGTGCAGTACAGCTGTGGAGTCCATGAGTGCAGTACAGCTGTAGACCCAACGCATGTGGGTACAGCGGTGGACTCCATGAGTACAGTACAGCTGTGGACTCAATGCGTACTGTACAACTGTGGACTCCATGTGTGCCGCACAGCTGTGGATTACATGCTTGCGGTACAGCTGTGGACTCCATGAGTGCAGCACAGCTGTGGAGTCCATGAGTGCAGTACAGCCGTAGGACTCCTTGTGTGCAGTACAGCTGTGGACTCCATGAGTGCAGAACAGCTGAGGACTCACATATGTACCTATGCAGCTGTGGATTCCATGCTTGCGGTACAGCTGTGGACTCCATGAGTGCAGTACAGCTGTGGACTCCATGCATGAGGTACAGCTGCGGACTCCATGTGTGACATACAGTTGTGGACTTCATGAGTGCAGTACAGCTTAAAGTCCATGAGTGCAGTACAGCAGTGGAGTCCATGAAGTGCGGTACAGCTGTGGACTCCATGAGTGTGGTAGTAGCTGTGGATACCTTGGAGTGCAGTACAGTTGCGGACTCCACATGCGCAGTACAGCTGTGGACTACATGAGTGCAGTACAGCTGTGGATTCCATGAGTGCAGTAGTAGCTGTGGAGTCCATGAGTGCAGTACAGCTGTCGGCTCCATGCGTACGGCACAGCTGTGGACCCATGAGTGTGGTACAGCTGTGGACTCAATGCATGCTGTTCAACTGTGACTCCATTTGTGCCATACAGCTGTGGATTCCATGCTTGCGGTACAGCTGTGGACTCCATAAGTGCAGTACAGCTGTGGTGTCCATGAGTGCAGTACAGATGTGACTCCTTGCGTGCAGTACAGCTGTGGACTCCATGAGTGCAGAACAGCTGTGGACTCCATATGTGTCGTACAGCTGTGGATTCCATGCTTGCGGTACAGCTGTGGACTCCATGAGTGCAGTACAGCTGTGGACTCCATGCATGAGAGTACAGCTGTGGACTCCATGTGTGACGCACAGTCGTGGACTTCATGAGTGCCAGCACAGCTTTAAAGTCCATGAGGGCAGTACAGCAGTGGAGTCCATGAGTGCGGTACAGCTGTGGACTCCATAAGTGCGGTAGTAGCTGTGGATTCCATGAGTGCAGTACAGCTGTGGACTCCAAATGTGCAGCTACAGCTGTGGACTACACGCAGTGCAGTACAGCTGTGGACTCCATAAGTGCGGTAGTAGCTGTGGATTCCATGAGTGCAGTGCAGCTGTGGACTCCAAATGTGCAGTACAGCTGTGGAGTCCATGACTGCAGTACAGCTGTGGACTCCATGAGTGCAGGACAGCTGGGGATTCCATGAGTTGCCAGTACATCCATGGACTCCATGAGTGCAGTCGCAGCTGTGGAATCCATGAGTGCAGTACAGCTGTGGAGTCCATGAATGCAGTACAGCTGTGGGACTCCACTCTGTGCAGTACAGGTCTGGAGTCCATGAGTGCGGATATAGCTGGGGAGTCCATGAATGCAGTACAGCTGTGGAGTCCATGAGTGCCAGTACAGCTGTGGACTCCACTGCATGCGGTACAGCGGTGGACTCCATGAGTACAGTACAGCTGTGGACTCAATGCGTACTGTACAAACTGTGGACTCTCATGTGCTCTGTACAGCTGTGGATTACATGCTAGCGGTACAGCTGTGGACTCCATGAGTGCAGTACAGCTGTGGAGTCCATGAGTGCAGTACAGCTGTGGACTCCTTGTTTGCAGTACAGCTGTGGACTCCATGAGTGCAGGACAGCTGTGGACTCCATATGTACCATACAGCTGTCGATTCCATGCTTGCGGTGGCCAGCTGTGGACTCCATGAGTGCAGTACAGCTGTGAACTCCATGCATGAGGCAACAGCTGCGGACTCCATGTGTGACGTACAGTAGTGGACTTCATGAGTGCAGTACAGCTTTAAGTCCATGAGTGCAGTACAGCAGTGGGAGTCCATGAGTGCGGTACAGCTGTGGACTCCATGAGTGTGGTAGTAGCTGTGGATACCTTGAGTGCAGTACAGTTGCGGACTCACATGTGCAGTACAGCTGTGGGACTACATGAGTGCAGTACAGCTGTCGACTCCATGTGTACGGTACAGCTGTGGACCCATGAGTGTGGCACGGCTGTGGACTCAATGCATGCTGTTCAACTGTGGACTCCATTTGTGCCATACAGCTGTGGATTCCATGCTTGCAGGTACAGCTGTGGACTCCATGGTGCAGCACAGCTGTGGAGTCCATGAGTGCAGCACAGCTGTGGTCTCCTTGCGTGCAGTACAGCTGTGGACTCCATGAGTGCAGAACAGCTGTGGACTCCATATGTGCCGTGCAGCTGTGGATTCCATGCTTGCGGTACAGCTGTGGACTCCATGAGTGCAGTACAGCTGTGGACTCCATGCATGAGGTACAGCTGTGGACTCCATGTGCGACGTACAGTCGTGGACTTCATGAGTGCAGTACAGCTTTAAAGTCCATGAGGGCAGTACAGCAGTGGAGTCCATGAGTGCGCGGTGCAGCTGTGGACTCCATAAGTGCGGTAGTAGCTGTGGATTCCATGAGTGCAGCACAGCTGTGGACTCCAAATGTGCAGTACAGCTGTGGACTACATGGAGTGCAGTACAGCTGTGGACTCCATGAGTGCGGTAGTAGCTGTGGAGTCCATGTGTGAGGTACAGCCATGAACTCCATGAGTGCAGTACCATCCGTGGACTCCATGAGTGCAGAACAGCCGTGGACTCTCTGAGTGCAGTACAGCTGTGGAATGCATGAGTGCAGTACAGCTGTGGAGTCCATGCATGTGGTACAGCTGTGGACTCCATCAGTGTGGTACAGCTCTGGACTCCATGTGTGAGGTACAGCCGGTGAGCTCCATGAGTGCAGTACATCCGTGGACTCCATGAGTGCAGAACAGCTGTGGACTCTCTGAGTGCAGTACAGCTGTGGACTCCTATGAGTGCAGGTACAGCTGTTGAGTCCATGACTTCAGTACAGCTATGGACTCCACTGTGTGCCGAGTACAGCTGTGTACACCATGAGTGCGATACAGCTGCTGGAGTCCATGAGTGCGGTATAGCTGTGGAGTCGATGAGTGCAGTAGAGCTGTTGACTCCATGTGTGTACAGCTGTGGGACTCCATGAGTGCAGTACAGCTGTGGAGTCCATGAGTAGCAGTACAGCTGTGGACTCCATGAGTGCAGTACAGCTGTGGACTCCATGCATGAGGTACAGCTGCGGACACCTTGTGTGACGTACAGTCGTGGACTTCATGAGTGCAGTACAGCTTTGAGTCCATGAGTGTTGTAGCAGCTGTGGAGTACCTTGAGTGCAGTACAGCTGCGGACTCCACTATAGTGCAGTACAGCTGTGGACTCCATGAGTGCAGTACAGCTGTGGACTCGCATGAGTGCAGTAGTAGCTGTGGAGTCCATGAGTGCAGTACAGCTGTTGACTCCATGAGTGCAGTACAGCTGTGAACTCCATGCGTGCGGTACAGCTCTGGACTCCATGCTTGCAGTGCAGCTGTGGACTCCATGCATGAGGAACAGTCATGGACTCCATGACTGCAGTACAGCTGTGGAGTCCATGAGTGCCTGGTACAGCTATGTGACTCTATGCGTGCGGTATAGCTGTGGACTCCATGCGTGCAGTACAGCTGTGGAGTCCATGTGTGAAGTACAGCTGTTAACTCCATGAGTGCAGTACATCTGTGGACTCCATGAGTGCAGAACAGCCGTGGACTCCATGAGTGCAGTACAGCTGTGGAATCCATGAGTGCAGTACAGCTGTGGAGTCCATGACTGCAGTACAGCTGTGGACTCCATGGGTGTGGTACAGCTCTTGAGTCCATGAGTTCGGTATAGCTGTGGAGTCCAGGAGTGCAGTAGAGCTGTTGACTCCATGTGTGCAGCAGGTACAGCCTGTGTACTCCATGCATGATGGTACAGCTGTGGATTTCTATGTGTGACGTACAGTCGTGGACTTCATGAGTGCAGAACAGCTTTGGAGTCCATGAGTGCCAGTACAGATGTGGAGTCCATGAGTGCAGTACAGCTGTGGATGTCCATGAGTGCAGTACAGCTGTGGACTCCATGTGTCGTACAGCTGTGGACTCCATGAGTGTGGTCACAGCTGTGGACTCCGTGTGAGGTACAGCCGTGAACCCATGAGTGCAGTAAATCGTGGACTCCATGAGTGCAGAGCAGCCGTGGACTCTGTGAGTGCAGGTACAGCCATGAACTCCATGAGTGCAGTACCATCCGTGGACTCCATGAGTGCAGAACAGCCGTGGACTCTCTGAGTGCAGTACAGCTGTGGAATCCATGAGTGCAGTACAGCTGTGGCGTCCATGCGTGCACGGTACAGCTGTGGACTCCATGAGTGTGGTACAGCTGTGGACTCCATGTGTGAGGTGCAGCCGTGAACTCCATGAGCGAGTACTTCCGTGGACTCCATGAGTGCAGTAACAGCTGTGGACGTCCATGACTTCCAGTGCAAGGACTCTCATGAGTGAAGCAGCTGCCGAGTCCTTGTGACTTCTCAGTGCAGCTGTGGACCCGCAGCGTGTGCAGCACAGTTGCTGTGACGCCATGAGTGCAGCATACAGTGCTCGGAGTCCGCGGAGTGCGGTATAAAGGTGGAGTCACGATGAGTGCAGAGCTGTTGACCTGCATGGGTGTGTACAGCTCGTGGAGTCCATGAGTGCAGTACAGCTGTGGAGTCCATGAGTGCAGTACAGCTGTGGACCCTATGAGTGCAGTACAGCTGTGGACTCTCATGCATGAGGTACAGCTGCGGACACCTTGTGTGACCGTACAGTCGTGGACTTCATGGAGTGCAGGCCCCAGCTTTGGGAGTCCATGAGTGTTGTGCAGCTGTGGAGTCCGCAGGTGCAGCCCTGTGCGGACTCCACTTGTGCAGTACAGCTTTGGAGTCCATGAGTGCAGTACAGCTGTGGACTCCGTGATGCAGTAGTAGCTGTGGGCTCCATGAGTGCAGTACAGCTGCTGACTCCACATTTGCAGTAAAGCTGTGAGCTCTATGAGTGAAAGCATGGGTGCAGGACTCCATGAGTGCTGCACAGCTGTTGGCTCCAGTGAGGTGCCCAGCAAAGCTGTGAACTCCATGTGCGTGGGCAGGTACTGCTTCTGGACTCCATGCTTGTAGGTACAGCTGTGGACTCCTATGCATGAGGAACAGTCATGGACTCCATGACTGCAGTGCAGCTGTGAGGTCCATGTGAGTGCGGTACAGCTATTGGACTCTCATCGTGCCGGTGTAGGCCGGTGGACTCCATGTGCATACCCGCATTGCAGCTGTGGACTCCCATGTGTGAGGTACAGCTGTTAACTCCATGAGTGCAGTACACAGCTGTGGAATCCATGAGTGCAGCACAGCTGTGGAGTCCATGGCCGCAGTACAGCTGTGGACTCCACTTGCAGCCAGTACAGCTCTGGAGTCCATGAGTGCAGTATAGCTGGGGAGTCCATGAGTGCAGTACAGCTGTAGATCCACGTGAGTGCAGTACAGCTGTAGACTTGGCCATGTGGTACAGCGGTGGGGCTCCATGAGTACAGTACAGCTGTGGGACTCAATGCGTACTGTGCAATCATTGTGGACTCCATGTGTGCCGTACAGCTGTGGATTACATGCTTGCAGGCACAGCCGTGAGACCTCCGTGAGGTGCAGCACAGCTGCGGAGATCCATGAGTGCGGTACAGCCGTGGGACTCTTGTGTGCAGTACAGCTGCTGGACTCCCATGTGGGTGCGGAGCAGCTGAGGACTCACACTATGTACCATGTACAGCTGTGGATTCCATGCTTTAGCGGCACAGCTCGTGGACTCCATGTGAGTGCGGCACAGCTGTGGACTCCATGCATGAGGGTACAGCTGCGTGACTCCATGTGGCGACATACACAGTGGTGGACTTCGCGAGGTGCAGTACAGCTTAAAGTCCATGAGTGCAGTGCAGCAGTGGAGTCCATGAGTGCGGTACAGCTGTGACTCCATGAGTGTGGCAGCAGCTGTGGATACCTTGAGTGCAGTACAGTTGTGACTCACAGCGCGAGTACATGTGTGACCATGAATGCAGTGGCTGTGAGTTCCATGAGTGCAGTAGTAGCTGTGGAGTCCATGAGTGCAGTACAGCTGTGGACTCCATGCGTACGGTGTACAGCTGTGGACCCATGAGTGTGGTACAGCTGTGGACTCAATGCATGCTACCCAGCTGTGACTCCATTTGTGCCATGCAGCTGTGGATTCCATGCTTGCGGTACAGCTGCGGACTCCATAAGTGCAGTACAGCTGTGGTGTCCATGCAGTGCAGTACAGATGTGACTCCTTGCGTGCAGTACAGCTGTGGACTCCATGAGCAGAACAGCTGTGGACTCCCATGTGTCGTACAGCTGTGGATTCCATGCTTGCGGCACAGCTGTGGACTCCATGAGTGCTGGCAGCTGTGGACTCCATGCATGATGGTAGGGCTGTGGGACTCCATGTGTGACGTACAGTCGTGGACTTCATGAGTGCAGTACAGCTTTAAAGTCCGCGAGTGCAGTACAGCAGTGGAGTCCATGAGTGCAGTACAGCTGTGGACTCCATAAGTGCGGTAGTAGCTGTGAGTTCCATGAGTGCAGTACAGCTGTGGACTCCAATGTGTGTGGTACAGCTGTGGACTACACAGTGCAGTACAGCTGTGGATCCATGAAGTGCGGTAGTAGCTGTGGATTCATGGTGCGGTACAGCTGTGGACTCCAAATGTGCGTACAGCTGCGAGTCCATGACTGCAGTACAGCTGTGGACTCCATGAGTGCAGGACAGCTGGGGATTCCATGAGTTGGCAGTACATCCATGGACTCCATGAGTGCAGTACAGCTGTGGAATCCATAGTGCAGTACAGCTCCGTGGAGTCCATGAATGCAGTGCACAGCTGTGGACTCCACTTGTGCAGTACAGGTCTGGAGTCCATGAGTGCGGTACAGCTGGGGAGTCCATGAATGCAGTACAGCTGTGGAGTCCATGAGTGCGTACAGCTGTGGACTCCATGCATGCGTACAGCGGTGGACTCCATGAGTACAGACAGCGTGGACCCAGCGTGCTGTCAAACTGGACTCCATGCACGTGTGTTGTACAGCTGTGGATTACATAGTGAGGTACAGTGTGGACTCATGGAGTGCAGTACAGCTGTGGAGTCCATGAGTGCAGTACAGCTGTTGGACTCCTTGTTTGCAGTACAGCTGTGGGACTCCCATGAGTGCAAGGACAGCTGTGGACTCCATATGTACCATACGGCTGCTTCGATTCCATCTGCTTGCCGGTGGCTGGCTGTGGACTCCATGAGTGCAGTACAGCTGTGAACTCCATGCATGAGGCAACAGCTGCGGACTCCATGTGTGACGTACAGTGGTGGACTTCATGAGCGCAGTACAGCTTTAAAGTCCACATGAGTGCAGTAGCAGCAGTGGGAGTCCATGAGTGCGGTACAGCTGCGGACTCCATGAGTGTGGTAGTAGCTGTGGACACCTTGAGTGCAGTACAGTTGCAGGACTCACATGTGCAGTACGGCTGTGGGACTACATGAGTGCAGTACAGCTGTCGACCCGCATGTGTACGGTACAGCTGTGGACCCATGAGTGTGGTACGGCTGTGGACTGCGCACCTATTCGAACTGTGGACTCATTTGTGCCTACACGCTGTGGATTCCATGCTTGCGGTACAGCTGTGAGACTCCATGAGTGCAGTACAGCTGTGGAGTCCATGAGTGCAGCACAGTTGTGGTCTCCTGGCGTGGCAGTACAGCTGTGGACTCCATGAGTGCAGAACAGCTGTGGATCTCCATATGTGCCGTACAGCTGTGGATTCCATGCTATGCAGGTAGAGCGTGGACTCCATGAGTGCCCAGTGCAGCAGTGGACTCCATGCAGCGAGGTACAGCTGTGGACTCCATGTGCGACGTACAGTCGTGGACTTCATGAGTGCAGTACAGCTTTAAAGTCCATGAGGGCAGTACAGCAGTGGAGTCCATGAGTGCGGCAGCTGTGGCTGCGAGTGCGGTACAGTCGGACTCCATAGAGTGCGGTAGCAGCTGTGGATTCCATGGAGTCGGCAGTACAGCTGTGGACTCACATAGTGCAGTACAGCCGTGGACTCCATGAGTGCGGTCAGCTGTGGACTCCATGCGGCAGTGGCCGTGGAGTCCGTGATGCAGTACAGCCATGAACTCCAGTGAGTGCAGTACCACCGTGGACTCCATGAGTGCAGAACAGCCGTGGACTCTCTGAGTGCAGTACAGCTGTGGAATGCATGAGTGCAGTACAGCTGTGGCGTCCATGCATGTGGTACAGCTGTGGACTCCATGAGTGTGGTACAGCTGTGACTCCATG
The DNA here is from genome assembly GCA_963921515.1 of Calotriton arnoldi. NCBI lineage: Eukaryota > Metazoa > Chordata > Amphibia > Caudata > Salamandridae > Calotriton > Calotriton arnoldi. The sequence goes on from CAWUFW010030324.1 coordinate 13,672, forward strand.
TGTGAGTACAGCCGTGAACTCCATGCCGGCGCAGTACATCCCGTGGACTCCATGAGGTGCAGAACAGCTGTGGACTCTCTGGTGCAGTGCGAGCCGTGGACTCTATGAGTGCAGTACAGCTGTTGAGTCCATGACTTCAGTACCAGCTATGGACTCCACTTGTGCAGTACAGCTGTGTACACCATAGGGTGTACAGCGCTTGAGTCCATGAGTGCGGTATAGCTGTGGAGTCGATGAGTGCAGTAGAGCTGTTGACTCCATGTGTGTACAGCTGTGGGAGTCCGATGAGTAGTGCAGTACAGCTGTGGAGTCCATGAGTGCAGTACAGCTGTGGACTCCATGCATGAGAGGTACAGCTGCGGACTACCTATGTGTGACGATGACAGTCGTGGACTTCATGGGTGCAGTACAGCTTTGAGTCCATGAGTCAGGCAGCTGGAGTCCAGGTGCAGTACAGCTGCGGACTCCACTTGTGCAGTACAGGTGTGGACTCCATGAGTGCAGTACAGCTGTGGACTCCCGCGGAGTGCAGTGCAGAAGCTGTGGAGTCCATGAGCGCAGTACAGCTGTTGACTCCCATGAGTGCAGTGCAGCTGTGAACTCCATGCGTGGCGGTACAGCTCTGGACTCCATGCTTGTAGTCAGCTGTGGACTCCATGCATGAGGAACAGTCATGGACTCCATGACTGCAGTACAGCTGTGGAGTCCATGAGTGCGGCTACAGCTACTGGGCGTACAGCTATTGACTCAATGCGTGCGGTATAGCTGTGGACTCCATGCATACTCCGTGCAGCTGTGGAATCCATGTGTGGTACAGCTGTTAACTCCATTAGTGCAGTACATCTGTGGACTCCACTGAGTGCAGAACAGCCGTGGACTCTATGAGTGCAGGCACAGCTGTGGAATCCACGAGTGCAGTACAGCTGTGGAGTCCATGACTGCAGTACAGCTGTGGACTCCATGGGTGTGTACAGCTCTTGAGTCCATAGAGTTCGGTATAGCTGTGGAGTCCAGGAGTGCAGTAGAGCTGTTGACTCCATGTGTGCCAGGTACGTGTGTACTCCATGCATGAGGTACAGCTGTGGATTTCATGTGACGTACAGTCATGGACTTCATGAGTGCAGAACAGCTTTGGAGTCCATGAGTGCAGGTACCCAGATGTGGAGTCCATGAGTGCCAGTGACAGCTGTGGAGTCCATGAGTGCAGTACAGCTTGGACTCCATGTGTGTACAGCTGTGGACTCCCATGAGTGTGTGTACAACTGTGGACTCACGTGTGAGGTACAGCCGTGAACTCCATGAGTGCAGTAAGTCGTGGACTCCATGAGTGCAGAACAGCCGTGGACTCTATGAGTGCAGTACAGCCATGAACTTCATGAGTGTAACCCGTGACCCATGAGTGCAGAACTAGCCGTGGACTCCCTGAGTGCAGTACACGGCTGTGGACATCCATCTAGTGTAAGGTACAGCCGTGGAGTCCATGGGACTGCACGGATACAGCTGTGGACTCCATGAGTGCGGGCACAGCTGGGGACCCATGAGTGCAGGCACAGCCGTGGACTCCCGTGAGCGCAGTGGCCACCGTGGACTCCATGAGTGCAGTACAGCTGTGGAAGTCCCATGAATACCAGTACAGCTGTGGACTCCACTTGTGCAGTACAGCTCTGGAGTCCATGGTGCGGTATAGCTGGGGAGTCATAGTGCAGTACAGCTGTAGGTCCATGAGTGCAGTACAGCTGTAGACCCAATGCATGCGGTACAGCGGTGGACTCCATGAGTACAGTACAGCTGTGGACTCAATGCGTACTGTACAACTGTGGACCTCCATATTTGTGCCGTACAGCTGTGATTACATGCTTGCGGTACAGCTATTAGCTCCATGAGTGCAGTACAGCTGTGGAGTCCATGATGCAGGCTACAGCTGTGGACTCCTTGTGTGCAGTACAGCTGGACTCCATGAAGTGCAGAACAGCTGTAGACTCCGCCTTATGCCATACAGCTGTGGATTCCCGTAACACTGCCCGGTACAGCTGTGGACTCCCATGAGTGCAGTACAGCTGGACTCCATGCATGGTACAGCTGCGGACTCCATGTGACATACAGTCGTGGACTTCATGGAGTGCAGTACAGCTTAAAGTCCATGAGTGCAGTACAGCAGTGGAGTCCATGAGTGCGGTGCAGCTGTGGACTCCCACCCAGGTGTGGTAGTAGCTGTGGATACCTTCCAGTGCAGTACAGTTGCGGACTCACATGCGCAGTACAGCTGTGGACTGCATGAGTGCAGTACAGCTGTGGATTCCATGAGTGCAGTAGTAGCTGTGGAGTCCATGAGAGTGCAGTACAGCTGTGGAAGCTCCATGCGTACGGTACAGCTGTGGACCCATGAGTGTGGTACAGCTGTGGACTCAATGCATGCTGTTCAACTGTGGACTCCATTTGTGCCATACAGCTGTGGATTCCATGCTTGCGGTACAGCTGTGGACTCCATAAGTGCAGTACAGCTGTGGGTCCATAGTGCAGGCCACAGCTGTGGACTCCTTGCGTGCAGGCTCACGCTGTGGACTCCATGAGTGCAGAACAGCTGTGGACTCCATATGTGCCGTACAGCTGTGGATTCCATGCTTGCGGTACAGCTGTGGACTCCTCCCTCGAGTGCCCAGTACAGCTGTGGACTCCCATGCATGGTACAGCTGTGGACTCCATGTGTGACGTACAGTCGTGGACTTCATAGTGCAGTACAGCTTTAAGTCCGCGAGGGCAGTACAGCAGTGGAGTCCGTAGTGCCCGGTACAGCTGTGTGCTCCATAAGTGCGGTAGTAGCTGTGGATTCCATGAAGGCAGTACAGCTGTGGACTCCCAAATGTGCAGTACAGCTGTGGACTGCAGTGCCCGGTACAGCTGCTTGGACTCCATAAGTGCGGTAGTAGCTGTGGATTCCATGGTGCAGTACATCCATGGACTCCGTGAGTGCAGTACAGCTGTGGAATCCATGAGTGCAGGCACAGCTGTGGAGTCCATGAGTGCAGTACAGCTGTAGGTCCATGAATGCCGGAGTACAGCTGTGGACTCACTTGTGCGAGTACAACTCTGGAGTCCATGGTGCGGAGGTATGGCTGGGAGTCCATGAATGCAGTACAGCTGTACCAGAGTCCATGAGTGCAGTACAGCTGTGAGCTCCACCATGATACAGCGGTGGACTCCATGAGTACAAACACAGCTGTGGACTCAATGCGTACTGTACAACTGTGGACTCCATGTGTGCTATACAGCTGTGGTTACATGCTTGCGGTACAGCTGTGGACTCCATGAGTGCAGTACAGCTGTGAGTCCCATGAGTGCAGTACAGCTGTTGGACTCCTTGTGTGCATGCAGCTGTGGACTCCATGAGTGCCAGAGCGCTGTGGACTCCACTATGTACCATACAGCTGTCGATTCCATGCTTGCGGTACAGCTGTGGACTCCATGAGTGCAGTACAGCTGTGAACTCCATGCATGAGGTACAGCTGCGGATACACCTTAATAATGACGTGTACAGTCGTGGACTTCATGAGTGCAGTACAGCTTTAAAGTCCATGGTGCAGTACAGCAGTGGAGTCCATGAGGTGTGTGACACGGCTGTGGACTCCATGAATTGTGGTAGTAGCTGTGGATACCTTGGGTGCAGTACAGTTGCGGACTCCACATGTGCAGTACGGCTGTCGGACCCCACTGCATGGTGCAGTGCAGCTGAGGATTCCATGGTGCGGTAGTAGCTGTGGAGTCCATGAGTGCAGTACAGCTGTGGACTCCA
>CAWUFW010030325.1:0-17453 GCA_963921515.1 Calotriton arnoldi
CTACAACACGCTACAAACCGCCAATAAAAAAATAAATAAAGTATTTAAAGAGAACATACAGAGAAGTAAATATTTCACTGCAAGCTCCAGCTGGTAGTTTTTCAGCACTCTGGATCTCAGTACTTATGCGTGTTGTGTAGAACTTCGCACAACTTCCAGTTCAGTTACTGAAGACTTTTTGTCCTTCTAATGAAGCGCAGCTTGCGTTCTTGACTAATTTCTGAGAGGTCAAGGGACTGAAGCAGGTGATGTATAAGAACTGCAGATGTCACGGCCGGCTCTTAGCCAGAGCTGTTCCTTTCTTTTTAAATCCATCGATTTATTGTTCTCCGCTATTTTAAGGGCTGGCTTTTGGAATCTAGGTTTTTTTTACTAGTAATTTACGTGTCTCACGAGATGCCGTGAAATAAACCGCTCAATACTCGACTTCATCGCTATTTTAAACAGTATTAATTGGCGAAGTCTCGTGAGGTCCCTTGCTACAAGTACACGTCAACAAACCTCCCTCCAGATATGCCAGATGTTTCCATGTTCATAAGTGGACTTCGAGGAAGCTCATTGTCATATCTGTAACGCGAGCAGGCGATGATCTCACAACATATCCTGACAGCGAGGCCTGCACACTCTCAAGGCGGTGCCTGAGGTGCACCTGGGTGCTCCCTATACAGGGATCTGATGACGCACACAAAACGGACATATTTGTGTCATTACGTGTCTGCTCTGCAAACAGAACCTACAGTGTTTCGTGTTTGCTGATAAACAGTACGTGGTTAGCTAATACAAATGGGGATATTGCTTATCTCACATTCTGCCTCAGTACCACCTTTGTAATAATGGCTTTCAGTGACAGAGGCCCCACTTGTATGCAAATCTTACACATATTTGATGTCCGCTACTGCAACATGATGTTAGGTCATTTAAATCTTTGCACTAGTATTTTATTTTATTAATTAAATATCAGCGTGCTTTTCTAATTATAATGGCACAACAGTGACAAATAGGTTAAATCGTGTTCTTTCTCATTATTTGTATAGCGCTGGGAGCTAACCCTTTCATCCATATAAAGTGTTCTCACAAATGCGTAGTGCATCTACCTTAGGCATGTAAAAAAGTGACATTAATATGCCAGAAAAATCGCTTTGTACAACCAAAGGCAAGTAATTGAAGGAAAGCGTTCCATGGGTGTTGCTGTGGGTGTTCCCATGCAACATCCATGAAACCTGACACATTCCCAGATTTACAAAGTGTCATAAACCTGGGAATGCATCAGAATCCTACGCCTACCCATGGGAGGCTTAGGAGTGGTGCAAAGAGGAGAAATACATTTATTTCTCCTCGTTTTTTGCTCTTTCTATGAGCGCTGCATTCTGCACCACACATAGAAGGAGCAAAATGCCATTAATGATTGTTTTTGTGCAGGAAGGTGTCTGCATTGGCACACAGCTGCTGTTTGTGTGCCGGTGCAGGGGAGAAGGACAGGAATGCGCCGTATCTTGTAGATGCTGTGCATTCCTGCTCTTTTATTTTGATGCAAGGTAGCGCTGCTGTGTGTCAAAATATAGTAAAGGAGGCCCCCAGTTTAATACCATTGTATTTTTCACTTCTGACTGCACCTTCAGCGGGCGCAGAGTGACGCTCAGCCATATGGAGCAACCGCAGCTGAGGCTCTGGCCCAGATTACCAAGTGCTCATAAACATCACCTTGCATTGATACGGTCCAAGTGGTTGCACCTGGCATAGAACAGGGCCAACAATGAGCATAAACTGCATGCCCTCCAATGCAGAAAGTAAGCTGGAGCATGGCTCAGACCCCTGTGCAGTGTTTTTCTCCAGGATAGTACCTTGTCCATTGAATGGGGCTCTATAGGTCCCATATCCTGAGTGCACCCATCTCGAGCCTGCCTTTGTGGGGAGGGGCATCTCACAGGGAGGTACAACCTCAGACATCACCCTCTGCAAAGGATTCAGAGGGGAACTATCTGAACCCTCAGTTCACTCTTCCACCCTCAGTGTGTGTACTAACTGTGCCTCACTTTGTGGGAGGTGCACAGCTAAAGCATTCATGAGTCAATTTTTGCATGTGCAGTGTCTAGGAAAGTGGAATATTATGTGGTATAGCTGGGTAGCCTTACCATGTAATATTTTCACAATAGCCCAAAGAAGGTCCTTTCATTCACACTAATAAATCTTTAGCTCGGTCCTGGTAGAGTGGCAAAGAGCAGTCAGGCTCTACTACAGAAACATGTGTTAAGCATTTCAGAATATCAACATGGACAATAAGTAATTGACACAACTCGAGAGAAGTCCGACACCAATTTATAAATATAGAGTGTATTTTTATCTTAATTTAGACGCCAAAATGAACAGAATAGCATATATATAACCGGAGTTATAGATTTTTGAGGCAATATTAAATCAGTGCAGTAAAATGCATGGACAAAGAGACATTGCGGTCAATGACAAAATCCACTAGTGACAATCAGTCACTTGCAGGTCGAGTTACTTGGAATCCTTATTGAGTTATGGTAATGCAGGGCCCTGGACCCGGCCACAACAGTCAGATCAATTTTGCCTAGCCCGTGAAGTCTGGGTGCAGAGTTGTTATGGCTGTTCTTGGTGTTCAACAGGAGTAACGGGTAGTGCTGTTTTTACCATGTACACGTGCTGCAAGAAACAGAATGCAAAAACACAACAGGGACACAGCTGCTGATGTCAGATGATGAATGCACACTGTTCTCTGTAGCTGCAGCATCGAGTGTGGAGGTCAGTTACCGGATTGGTGACCACCAAGCCTTTGCAGTGGTGAGCACAGTGAAATCAGCTTCTGAAACTTCACTAGGTCCTGAGGAGTAACGTAGCGTCCTGAAACTTTGGTGGATGTGAGACTACAACTCCCACAATGTACTGGACCACCTTGTTTTTGGCAATCCCTTGGAGGGCCAGATGGCCATTGATCGTTTGGACCTGATGAGTGTTTTTACCTGCAGTTTGCAAGGGACTAGTCCCACTAGCCCAGGGGAGACTGAGGGTGCTTCTGCCTTCCCCAAAGGTCCCTCTCTTCGGGAGTGTCTAGTGTTAGCAAAGGACAAGCGTCATTCACTCAGTTCCAAGTCTGTTGCCTTAGGGACTAAGTATCTCTCTTTTGCTTTATGCTGGTGGGCAAAGTCCTGTTGTCAGAAACACGGGTCTCCTCTTGGTCCTTCATTGAAGTAAGTTGTTCAGATCTGAGGTACTGGTGTCAGGGGGGGTCCCTTAAATCCTAGATGTAGGGGAGTTAGGGGTGTGGGAGCCAGTAGCCAATGGGCAGCTAGTCCCTGCAGCTAGCCCACCCATGTGGTGATCACATCCGGTGGTATAGGTCACCTTTTATACCCAAAACTACAAAGAACCCCTCCTGTTACCGCCAGTAAGTCCCACACAGTGGGATTATTGAGAGCTTGTGGGAGGCCCCGCCCCCTTTCTACACTACTCTGAAAATGCGGTTCCTGGCACACTACTTCTTGGGTGATGAAGCACCCTTGGATGCTGAAGGTCCTTAGGGGCCAGGAACCCCTCCTGTTACCTCCAGTAAGTCCCACACAGTGGGACTGCTGAGAGCACGTGGGAGCTCCCACCCCCTTTCTCCACCACTCTGCAAATGCGCCTCCTGGCACACTACTGGTTGGGGGATGAAGTCCCCTTGGCTGCTGAGGGTCCTTGGGGGTCAAGAAACCCTCCTGTTACCTCCAGTAAGTCCCACACAGTGGGACTGCTGAGAGTACATGGGAGCTCCCACCCCCTTTCTCCACCACTCTGCAAACGTGCCTCCTGGCGCACTACTGGTTGGGGGATGAAGTGCCCTTGGATGCTGTGGGTCCTTGGGGCCAAGAACCCCTCCTGTTACTTTCAGTACAACCCACGCAGTGGGATTGCTGAGAGCTTGTGGGATGCCCCACCCCCTTTCTCCACCACTCGGCAAATGCGCCTCCTGCCACACTACTGGTTGGGGGATGAAATCTCCTTGGCTGCTAAGGGTCGTTGGGGGCCAAAAACCCCTATTGTTGTGACAAGTAAGTCCCTCACAGGGGAATACTGAATTAAATGTTATCTGTACAGACCAGGCTACCCACCCTAGAGGTGTGGCCAACCTTCCTCGGGGTGTACACCTCCTGCATAACTAATTTCCCATCTTGCCTGTGTGCAAGCACCCCTGGGGCAAGGGGAGGGCTGTTTCCTCTTCAGAGGGACAGCCCAGATGCATATCAGAGGTGGTGCAGCCTTTGAAGCTCATCGCACTGGTGTGCCAATTCCCTAACCTTGTGGGGAGGAGAGAGGTGTGACCTCCTTCCTGGCTAGCCTTTGTTTCTGAATCCTGGGAGTGATCACACTGCCTGGCAGGAGGTCAGAATCCTGTCTTGGTGGCAGTAGGCGCAAGAAAGCGAGCACAGTAAAGTTGGAGGCAACCAGGTGGCAACCTTTAAGGTGCCACCTGGGTACGTGCCACGTCACGGCACAAGAATCATGTCAGGGATGAGAAGGCATGTTGTTTGATACAGTACATGACATATTTTAGTGTTACTGTAATGGAGTTGCCAATCTTGAGAGTGCCTGCTTGGCAGACCATATTATCCTATGGACCGCTAACACATATAGCAGTTTTCAATGGGGAACGCCACTATAGGGACATATAGGTTTGAACTTATATGTCCACACCTTTAATATAATGCACCCTGTCTCCTGGGCTGAGGAAGCCTACCTTAGAGGTACCTTACATATATTAGATGCCGTGTATGTGACTGTGCCGCACATGGTGAAGGCACAGTCGAGTTCAAGCAGTTTACAGTGCTCCTGCAGTCTGCAATGGCAGGCCTACTGACAGTAGTTTGCATGGGTCACCCAGGGTGGCACAAAACCATGCTGCAGTCCTGGTGGCCCCTTTACCACCAATGCCCTGGATACCCCTGGTACCACACACTTGGGACTTATAAGGCGGTAAAGCTCTGTCAATTGGGATTGCCAATTCACATATATCAATTTTAAGGAAAAAGCACTGACACTGGAGCCTGATTAGCAGACTTCAGAGCACTGTCACAGTCGAAAACAAGCATCTAGTAGTCCAACTATGGGCAAAAAGTAGGGGGACATCTGCAAAAAGCCCTGTTTTCTTACATAGTGCGCCTCAGTTGGTAATATGTAAGAGGTCCATAGGCAAAGGCGTTCCATTAATTCCATGGTGCTATTCTTCCATCAAAATGAGGGAAGTACCACTTAACATTGATCAGGCTCAAATATGCGTAATTTCAATTGTTATTAATGAAAGGGGCACTCACAACTCTGCTACGTTTTCTCCAGTACGAGATTGAGCTGGCAGAACAAAACATGTGCGTACACCCAATGCCACTTCCAATGCACTTCCGTGACTATATATGACCAAGTATCTCTTTTTAATTTGGGCCATTACAATATATTAATGGAGGCCACACCATCCTAATGCACTAATTTTCCATTGAAATGGCAATGGGAGTTGTAACACTGATTCAGATAATCTGGCACACATAGTTTTTTTAAAGTTTAGAGGTTATTTGGGACTTTTAAAAAGTTCGGATTTAGTTGCTGAATATTATAAATTTCTTTCATTCTAACTTAGGGGCTGATTACGATGGCGGACGGACTGTCCGCCATCGTGGTTGAGACCGGGACCGTCCACAATACGTGCGGCGGTCGCGCACACCAAATCAGGATGCGACCGCCACCATGGCGGTCGCATCTTGCATTTTAACATTGCGGCGGGTGCTGCTGACAGCAGCACCCGCAGCGTAGTCAAAATGGCATGTTGCGCATTTCACTGCACTACGTGGCAGGCACCACACGGTGCCTGCCACTTGGTGCAGTGAAATGTTGGGGGGGTACCAAGGGTACCCCTCAAGTGCACCCACACCTCCCCCCAACAATAGGGGGGCCCGCAACGGGCCCCCGAAACCAATCTCCACCAGCCTTTCAATGGCTGTTTACCCGCCACGGAAAGGCTGGCTTCCGCCAGCATCGTAATTTGGCGGATGGTGCCTGCTAGGCACCGCCACCATTTTAGGCAGGCTGACCGCTCCGCCAGGCAATCGGAACGATTGCCTGTGGCGGTTCCGTGGCGGACGGTCTTTGCGACCGCCACGGTCCGAAAGCGATTCCCACCGTCATCGTAATTTGGTGGTGGGAAAATTGCTGTCAGATGGCAGAAGGATCGCCACCGCCGGGCTGGCGGTGGCGGTCCTTCCGCCATCGTAATCAGCCCCTAAGCTTGTTAAAAATACAACGAAGAACGCCATCACGGTCAAAAATATGAATGGTAAATCCAACGCTTAATTCACCATTCTGAACTTTACCGTGCTAAATGAATTAAAACCTAATTAGTAGTCAATTAAATTAATTAAGAATTAATAAAACGTATATAAAACATTTTACTAACCAATGTCAGCTTTTTTGGTATATTACCTATAGCCATCTACTAATATACAGGGTATAGATTCAAATCCAGACTTAAGTGAATTAGCATTGCATTCTTATGAAGAAGCTAAATTGAGTATCAAGTTAGTTAATAAAAACACGTAACTACTAAAAGTGCCTTGTCACAACAAACAAATTAGTGTATAGTTTGTGGTACATAAATGGGAAACATGCTCTCCAACTAAAGTTACCGCAATTATGTTTTGTTAGTTAATTGGTCATGTTTTGTTAGTCCGTTTTATTGGCAAAATTCTTCTGCTGAAGAGATATATGAGGACTTCGCAGATGATTAATTACAATCCAAGTCAATCATGAATTGGTTTTAAAAGTACCTTAATAGTCTTTTAGTGGCCACACCCAGAGAGTCTCTTAGGAAATAGTACATGTTGGCCTTCATTAAAAGTTAGGTGCAATAGGGTAAGGTATTTATATGTGGTAAATACCATTACTTGTGGGTGAGGTATTTACCATGTGTGGTAAATACTACCTATTCAAAGCTTTTAAATTGCAAACAAGACATAACAGGAGAAATTAGAATTGAACACTCTGAATTCTGCATGTTTTACCTTTTTTATAGGCTTTTCCCCTGACGCATTTCAGCAGGTTTGACCTAATTTAAACTGTGCGTGTGTGGGATAATTATCAAACAACTCACAATTCTGGTTTGCTCAGGGATCTGAATTTAAGCCTGAACCTGTAAAGAGGGTATATGAACTGGGAAATGTGAGAAGGCATGGAGCTTCTGACCAGACTTCCTGTTTTGGTTATAGTGAACTGAAACCTCAGACTACAGTTGGGGAAATGCTGAAGAACTGTTATACCTGCTGCTCAGCCAGTGTGACTGTGGTGACAGAATGTTGGTGAGTGGAATGTTGGTGAGTGTGTGAGTGAGTTGGTGGATGGGCTGAGCAGCAGGAAGGCTGCTCCTGGTGGGGCTCTGCTTAACATCTTACCATCTTATCCTGAATAAATCTACTTGAAGAAACTACATGGAATTGGATCATCATTTATTTACTACATATTTTGGTGACGATTTATAAGAGAACCTGCGTGAGAGAACTATATGGAACCTGAGCCTTTGTGAAACCTGATCTTCTTGAAGCCTGAAGTAGCTCTTGGATGTGAACTTCCTTCAGAAACTAAGCGCAACCTGTGTTACTGCTTTCTGGCAGTCCTGAGCCCCACCAGTGACCTTAATACCGGTCGGCCCCAACTCGGGCATGCCAGATCCTGCTGTGTTTTCCTGGTTTTTTTTGGTGTGAACTTGTGCTCCCACGTGTGAGCTCCATATTGCTCTGTCACAACTGCAGCGTGGGAGGACCTGCTGTGTTGTATAAAACCCAGCTGCGTTCCCCTTAAGTACAGTCTACTGAGTTGTGACCAGCGTGCCATCTGTGCCTGTGGAAGGGAAGCAACTCGTCAGCATCCCAGAGGAATTGGCAGGAGCAACTTGTTGAGAGGGAAAGCGACACCGCTGGTGAGCCAATGTGTTTGTTTGTCATGGGAAGGAGTGCTGGCTATGTGTTTGTCATCAACTGTCAGAACTTTAAAGTTGTTGCTGCGCATTTCCAATACGTTACGCAGTTAGAAATGCACGGTTTCTCTAGCGCGAGTTATGCGCAAGCCTTACCAGTTTCGAAAGTTACTCCAGTACTCATTCCAGGCACGAGATGACCCGTGCAGGCTGTATGTGATGTCAGCATTGGACACAAGGTCGAATTTTCGTCGAAAACCGACGCAAAACGACGCACTGGCGGCCATCATTGCTCGTTGGGAAGAATTTCTTTCACTATTATGGCGGTCACGACGTTGCGGGAAGTCTTCTATGTTTAATGCAGCATGTCCATGTAAGAACGTTTCTGGAACGCAACGTTTTTGCATCTACTTGCTGTTAACCCCTCAGCACCGTACATCCTATGTGCCGCCATGGTGATCCTCTGAACTGTTGTGTGTTTTTGCGGGACATTGGTGCAGCGGATGGAGTAACCGGAATAAGCTTTCTCTGAGGTAGCCTTTCATATGTTATCTTCTTCGAGCTGGCGTGTCCCCTGTGTTTCTGCTCAAAGAGAAATTTCTTACTTGACTTTGTTAAATGCAATTCGTGGGTGAAATGCTTCATGAGTCAGTTTCTTTAACATTTCGATTGGTTGCGGTCACCTACACCATAGAAAGGACTACTACACCATAGAGAGAACTTGTAACTGCAAAGCACCTTTTAGCAGTTGTGAGGAACTTCGGGTGAGTACTCGCTCACCGGAGAGGAACACCCACAGTTGTTTGATTTGATGTTCAATGCATTACCACTTTATGCTTAGACTGCATAATCTGTTGTTTAACTTTTTGTTTTGTGTTTTGCAATAATTCCTCCTCACTTGGTCCGTCTAGTGCTTTGTATGTTGTTTTTCTTCTTACTTGCTGGGACTTTGTGCTGTGTTATTTCCTTATACTTTTGCAGTGCATGGGTACTAGTTCTGCACCTTTAGTGTTGGGTGAATGGATGGTTGTGACCTTGCTGCTCATATGTTATTGAGTGTTTGGGCCAAGTAGGTATGTTCTCCTACTATGGGCTTCATGTTTTTGAGATACACCATTGTTTTTATTCTGCATACTGTTCATTTTGGGTCTTGTTACATCCTACCTACCGGGTAAGGGTAGAGGGTAGAATTTTGCCTTTTAACTGATGTTTGGAGTTTGTCAGTGCACATTTACATGTTCCGTGTGGACTGCCTTTTCACACGTACAGCCCTTACTTCGGGTTTGGGTGAAGGGCTGTGTTAAAGTCAGTTTTGCGAAGAGTGTGGGGCCGATTCCGATCTCGGCCGGTAGGGCACCGAATCGGATTCGGCTTAATCGGATCCGATTCGGAGCCCTATTTTCCGACCGAGTCGTACGTGCATCCGGGCGAGCGAGTACGATGCGTGCGCTCGCGAAATCTCCAACCGACTCGTTCGCAGGACCCGACCGCTCCGACCGACTCGCACGGGGACGACGCGCACCGCGCAATGGAGACGTTCCCCGGCTGGGTAAGTACGATGCGCACCTCGACCGCTCCGACCGACACGCGCAGTCCGGCTCCAAGGAGCTGTTGGAGCCGCACTTTGGGGGTCCGTGTCGGACCCCCCTGGAAGCGTAGGTGCACGAGTCGCACACAGGGGGGACCCATGGGTCCCCCCTACATGTGCATGTATGGTGCGACCCGCATCGACGCGAACACGCTGTAAGGGACGCCCTTGTTCGCATCATGCCCATTGAGTCAATGGGAGCCCGTGTACGCGTCATACGACTGGCTCCCATTGACTTCAATGGGAGTCCGACCGAATCGAGTCCGATAACATACGTGCGCATCGTACTCGTTCGGTCGGACTGCTAGGGTCCGATTCGGTCGGAAATCTCTCCGGGTCCGGCTCGGTCGGGGAGATTTCCGGCCTGAATCGGAATTGGCCCCTGTGTGTTTTGCTACTGAGTGCTGTTTTCTTTACTACTTGATTCGGTGTAGAGTTGTGCATTTTTACATGTTCCGTGTGGGGTGTTTTCCACACTTACCACCCTCACTTCGGGTTTGGGTGAAGGGCTGAGTTGAAGCTAGATTTTGAAAGTGAGTGTTTTCCTTGTGATTGCTGTTTCTCTTACGATTTGCTCGATGAAGAGTTGTACACTATTACAGGTTCCGTGTGGAGCGTCTTTTCACACGTACCACCCTAACTTCGGGTTTGGGTGTAGGGCAATTTTCATGCCATATGATTCATGTGGAGCCGTGTTCCACACGTACCACCCTTACTACGGGTAAGGGTGGAGGGCATCCTTGATGTCGTTTGTTCAATGTGGGGCGGTCTTCCGCATTTTCTTACTGTTTTTTTTTAGTTCTTGTTATTGGATGGTTCTCTTCTACACCTTGTGGTTGGCACCCGTTTTACTATTCTCATGTTTGCCTGGCCAGCTAGCATGTTTTTGGTATCTGGGTTTGTTTGTGGTTTGTGGTGTGGTAGTGCATGGGTTTTGTTGTGGTAGAAAGGGAGATGGTGCATGAGTGTATTCTTCTTATAGCACTTGTGTTCCCTTTTCCTCTCTCTCTAATTTATTTTGTGTGCATTTAAATAAAGAAATACATATATGATAAATAATGGTTCACTGACAGAATACCGACACCTAAAATATCCCCTTACCCAAATATCGTGTCATAAATTTCGATGTCAAAAATATCGACCTCCTATATTTATAATGGTAAGTAATAAAATATCTGAAAAAAATATTGATATCATTAACATAGTTGTACAAAATGTCATTTATATATATATATATATATATATATATGTATATATATATATATATATATATATATATATATAAATAAAATAATAAATATTTAATATATTAAATAGTAACATTAATTAAAAAAATAGATTTAATATACATCTTAACAAATATAACAAATAAACTTAAATTAAAAAAGTTAAACACATATTTAATAACTAATATATATATATATATATATATATATATATATATATATATATATATATATATATATAGGTACATATATTTACTTTAAAACAGTTATTAAACTAATAATTATAATGTATTTTATCATTTAAAAATGATATAAAAATATAGCAAATAAATGTATATATTTATATATATATTCACTGAAAAAACCATAGGTTTCAGGCACGTTATAGTTAGAAATTAGCATTTAAAAACCTTTGAAATTCACTGAAAAAACCATAGGTTTTAGGGACAGTTATAGTTAGTTGGACATTGCACTCGTACAAAACCCGTGAAATTCCCCTGTTATAGTTAGTTCAGCTAACTATAACTCGCGCCCGCAATGCACTGCTGATGACGTCACATATTACATCACTCATGACATGGTCAGTGACATCACTGATGACATCACTGATGACATCTCAAATGACATCACTGATGACATCATCCATGTGATAATTTCATGCATCTTCTCACACCCTAATATAACTTTTGATACACCCACTCTAAATTACAGACTGCCATTCTCAAAACCACAGACACTCCAACACCAAAAACTACATACCCACTCACTGATTCTTAGGTCTACACACACATCCACTCACTCACCTGTACAGTCACTCGTACTTACAGTCACTCAGTACAGGACTATCATATGCACTCATACACCTATATAAACACTCACACACCGCCACTCATCCATAGAGGTACTCACACACCTAGTCAGTCATGCAAAAATTAATCACACACCCATTTACTCACCTATACAGTTATACACACACCAGCTCACTTACTCATACAAATACTAGCACATTCTTACGCTCTTATACAATAACTGATACAAGCACACACGCATCCATACAGCCACTCTCACAATAACACACTCTCACTTATAGCCATTTAAATACTCTAACACACATATATACTGCCTTTTACATATGTAGTTACTCGCACATGTACCACTGAGATATACATTCACTCACTAACACACCCATACACACACTCACCCACCCAAGCAGTCCATCACAGATGCACTCTTGAAATCATGCACCCAGTGAATCACCCACTCACACATCTATGTATAGAGTCACACACACCCCACCCACACAAACACTCAGGCAGCCATACTGATACTCAGAGAACCAATCAATAACCCATATAGACACTCATGTAGCTATTCGCAAATCCATGCATCCACTTACACACCAACAAACAGACGGATACAGACATTCACACAGTTTAGTCACTAACCCATGCATTCAGTAAGATACGTTTAATCACTCACTTGTAGAGTCAGTCACTCAAGTACTAAATCATCCATTCAGACACTTATACACCCACTCATTCTTCAATACGCCTTTCCCTATATATATTAAACATATTTAAACTTTACAGAAACACAGTCACTGGATGATGTCATCAGTGATGTCATTTGAGATGTCATCAGTGATGTCATCAGTGATGTCACTGACCATGTCATGAGTGATGTAATATGTGACGTCATCAGCAGTGCATTGCGGGGCGCGAGTTATAGTTAGCTGAACTAACTATAACAGGGGAATTTCACGGGTTTTGTACGAGTGCAATGTCCAACTAACTATAACTGTCCCTAAAACCTATGGTTTTTTCAGTGAATATATATATATATATTATCTACTGACGGTCGCCAGTAGATAGTTATAGTTAGGACCTATTTTCCATAGGAAATCCGCGACATTCTATTTGAAATAACTCTTGCGTCGGTTGACGAATCTTCGCAAAATTTTCAAACTTTATGGCCCGCTCCGGTCCGCTCCTACCCTGAAAGTCTCAGGGTGATTCATCAAGCGGGGCCGAGAAAAAGGGGGTCCCAAAACGTGTTTTCCCCATTCATTTTCCCATAGGAAACTTTAGACACGGCTACAGCCCGAACTGCTGAACGGAATTACACCAAATTTGGCAAAGAGGTAGTTCTTGGTTCAGAAAGAACCCTTTTGTTAAATGGTGTAAATCCGTTCAGTAGTTGCGGAGAAATTAAAAAAATAAGAGTCAAAAAATCAATTTCCCATAGGAAACTTTATGCAAGGCTACAGCCCGAACTGCTGAACGGAATTACACCAAATTTGGCAAAGAGGTAGTTCTTGGTTCAAAAAGAACCCTTTTGTTAAATGGTGTAAATCCGTTTAGTAGTTGCTGAGAAAATCAAAAGTAAAAACACATATATATCTGGGCGGAGCCTAACCACACATGTCATCGTGAGATCTGATTGGCTGTCAGCACTTCATCCTGGAATTGCTGGCAGCCATCTTGGGACCAATATAAATGATAGTACCCCATTGAAATGCATTGTAGTGAATCGAAGATTTTGAGGGTTACCAAAAAGGAGAACTATAAAGGGTGATAACAGACTTTAGTTACATTAGAATTCATTTGTTGATGGTACCATACTAATTTCAGGAATTGTGGTGTGTTCTAAGGTGATTTTACCCTGTGAAAAACCTTCTGCTGGGATATCATGAATCATGTTTGAGAGAAAACTATTTTCACATGCTTGTCCCATACAGTTTTGGAAGGTGCCCCAGAAGCTAAAATGAGAGCATATTTTCTGTAAATTCACATTATCTTTCTCAGTCATGTGAGATTGAAGTCTGACATTCTCAGTAAAACATGTACATCCAACAAGGGCAGAGACTGTCAGTTGATTCCTTTGTGTTCTACTGCAGCTTCCCAGAGTGTTCTAAAGAACAACTAGAGTGCTAACAGCCTTACTTATGACAAAAGTATGGCACACCTGAAGCCGTCTTGATTGGAATAAACTGGTAACACTAAAAACATTTAATTTAAAAAGGAACAAAATGATGGGGTTCATCTTGTCATAGAAATTATGGTTAGTGCTCTGGAAAGAAAAATTAGGACATGTTTCAAGTGTGATCTCAAATATCTTCCTGTTATATTTCAACAAGAGCAGCCTGTCAGTTGATGCCTTTGTGTTCTACTGCAGCTTCCCAGAGTGTTCTAAAGAACAACTAGAGCGCTAACAGTCTTACTTATGACAAAAGTATGGCACACCTGAAGCCATCTTGATTGGAATAAACTGGTAACACTTAAAACATTTAATTTAAAAAGGAACAAAATGATGGGGTTCATTTTGTCATAGAAATTATGGTTAGTGCTGTAGAAAGAAAAATTAGGACATGTTTCAAGTGAGATCTCAAATATCTTCCTGTTATATTTCAACAGGAGCAGCCTGTCAGTTGATGCCTTTGTGTTCTACTGCAGCTTCCCAGAGTGTTCTAAAGAACAACTAGAGTGCTAACAGCCTTACTTATGACAAAAGTATGGCACACCTGAAGCCATCTTGATTGGAATAAACTGGTAACACTTAAAACATTTAATTTAAAAAGGAACAAAATGAGGGGGTTCATTTTGCCATAGAAATTATGGTTAGTGCTGCAAAAAGAAAATTTAGTGCATGTTTTAAGTGAGATCTCAAATGCTCTTCTATTTCATTAGAAAATTCTGACATGCAGACTGAAACAATCACTTTCAATACCAGCAGTAGACTTCCAGTTAACTCCTTGGTGAGCAGTAGCTTTACTACAGTGATCTAATGAACAACTAGAGTAATAACATTCTGAATTTATGGCAAATGTGTGACACATCTGAATGCCTTCTTGATGGAATCAAAGTAAAAAACTGAAAGCATTTCCTACTGAGGAGACTGCAGTAAATGAGGAAATTAGGAAACTTCATAACAAAGAAGTCTTCCAAGATGGCCACCAGTGAAAAAAAGAGCCCAAATGTAGCACAAATATTACCCAGATGTAGCCCACATATAGCCCAATGACAAAAGTGTGCAAAACACTTTTTATTTTTCGTTTTTTTGCAGTTTTATATAGTGCAGACTGGTCAGGTATTGGAGCGTTGCATCTTAAAACATGACCCCCTACACTACAAAAACACCACTGCACTACCCTCAACCCTAAAACACTACCCCAGCATGACCCCCTACACTACACAAGCACCACTGCACTATCCTAAACCCTAAAACACTACCCCCAGCATGACCCCCTACACTACACAAACACCACTGCACTACCCTAAACCCTAAAACACTACCCCAACACCACTGCACTAACCTAAATCCTAAAACACTACCCCCAGCACGACCCCTACACTACCCAAACACCACTGCACTACCCTAAAACATGACCCCTACACTACACAAACACCACTGCACTACCCTAAACCCTAAAACACTACCCCCAGCACGACCCCCTACACTACACAAGCACCACTGCACTACCCTAAACCCTAAAACACTGCCCCCAGCACGACCCCTACACTACACAAACACCACTGCACTACCTTAAACCCTAAAACACTACCCCCAGCATGACCCCCTACACTGCCCGAACACCACTGCACTGCCCTAAACCCTGAAACACATACCCTAGCACGACCCCCTACACTGCCCGAACACCACTGCACTGCCCTAAACCCTGAAACACCACCCCTTCACGACCCCCTACACTGCCCGAACACCACTGCACTGCCCTAAACCCTGAAACACCACCCCCAGCATGACCCCTACACTGCCCGAACACCACTGCACTGCCCTAAACCCTGAAACACTACCCCCAGCAAGACCTCCTACACTGCCCGAACACCACTGCACTGCCCTAAACCCTGAAACATCACCCCCAGCAAGACCCCTACATTGCCCGAACACCACTGCCCTAAACCCTGAAACACCACCCCCAGCACGACCCCCTACACTGCCCGAACACCACTGCACTGCCCTAAACCCCGAAACACCACCCCCAGCATGACCCCCTACACTGCGCGAACACCACTGCACTGCCCTAAACCCTGAAACACCACCCCCTGCACGACCCCCTACACTGCCCGAACACTACTGCACTGCCCTAAACCCTGAAACACCATCCCCAGCACCACCCCCTACACTGCACTGAACACCACTGCACTGCCCTAAACCCTGAAACACTACCCCCAGCAAGACCCCCTACACTGCCCGAACACCACTGCACTGCCCTAAACCCTGAAACACCACCCCCAACAAGACCCCTACACTGCCCGAACACCACTGCCCTAAACCCTGAAACACCACCCCCAGCAAGACCCCCTACACTGCCCGAACACCACTGCACTGCCCTAAACCCTGAAACACCAGCCCCAGCATGACCCCTACACTGCCCGAACACCACTGCACTGCCCTAAACCCTGAAACACCACCCCTGCACAACCCCCTACACTGCCCGAACACCACTGCACTAAACCCTGAAACACCACCCCCAGCAAGACCCCCTACACTGCCCGAACACCACTGCCCTAAACCCTGAAACACCACCCCCAGCAAGACCCCCTACACTGCCCGAACACCACTGCACTGCCCTAAACCCTGAAACACCAGCCCCAGCATGACCCCTACACTGCCCGAACACCACTGCACTGCCCTAAACCCTGAAACACCACCCCCAGCAAGACCCCCTACACTCCCCGAACACCACTGCCCTAAACCCTGAAACACCACCCCCAGCAAGACCCCCTACACTGCCCGAACACCACTGCACTGACCTAAACCCTGGAACACCACCCCCAGCATGACCCCCTACACTGCCCGAACACCACGGCACTGCCCTAAACCCTGAAACACCACCCCCAGCACGACCCCCTACACTGTCCGAACACCACTGCACTGCCCTAAACCCTGAAACACCAGCCCCAGCACAACCCCGTACACTGCCCGAACACCACTGCACTGCCCTAAACCCTGAAACACCAGCCCCAGCACGACCGCCTACACTGCCCGAAAACCACTGCACTGCCCTAAACCCTGAAACACCAGCCCCAGCACGACCACCTACACTGCCCGAACACCACTGCACTGCCCTAAACCCTGAAACACCAGTCACAGCACAACCCCCTACACTGCCCGAACACCACTGCACTGCCCTAACCCTGAAACACCAGCCCCAGCACGACCCCCGACACTGCCCGAACACCACTGTACTGCCCTAAACCCTGAAACACCAGCCCCAGCATGACCCCCTACACTGCTCGAACACCACTGCACTGCCCTAAACCCTGAAACACCACCCCCTGCATGACCCCCTACACTGCTCGAACACCACTGCACTGCCCTAAACCCTGAAACACCACCCCCTGCAGCACCCCCTACACTGCCCGAACACCACTGCACTGCCCTAAACCCTGAAACACCACCCCTGCCCCACCCCCTACACTGCCCGAACACCACTGCACTGCCCTAAACCCTGAAACACCACCCCCAGCACGACCCCCTTTACTGCTCGAACACCACTGCACTGCCCCAAACCCTGAAACACCACCCCCAGCACGACCCCTACACTGCCCGAACACCACTGCCCTAAACCCTGAAACACCACCCCCTGCACGACCCCATACACTGCCCGAACACCACTGCACTGCCCTAAACCCTGAAACACCACCCCCTACACTGCCCGAACACCACT
>CAWUFW010030326.1:0-17453 GCA_963921515.1 Calotriton arnoldi
TTTACAAAAGGTCGCCAGGGGGCGCGTTTGCAGAGTGGGAACGAATTCCCCTTGAATACTGGGGTCCTGGGGCCAACTAGCCCACCAGGAACCTCCAGTATGCGCCAGGGGCTGCGTTGCAGAGAGGTGTACAGAGGCCACGCCCCTTTTACACCTCTCTGCAACGCAGCTCTGTGGCGCTTTTTGGATATACCTGTTGAGCTAGTTGGCCCCCAGGGACCCTCAGGATTCAAGGGAGTTAATCCTCCGACTTAAACGCGCCACGGGGCGCGTTTGCACAGTGGTGAAGGGAGGGGCGGGGCTTCAGGTGACATCTGTGCAAACGCGCCCCGTGGCGCGTTTTAAGTTGGGGGATTAAATCCCTTCAATCCTGAGGGTCCCTGGGGGCCAACTAGCCCAACAGGTACATCCAGAAAGCGCCACAGAGCTGCGTTGCAGAGAGGTGTAAAAAGGGGTGTGGCCTCTCTACACGTCTCTGCAACGCAGCCCCTGGCGCATATTGGAGGTTCCTGGTGGGCTAGTTGGCCCCTAGGGACCCTCAGGATTCAAGGGACTTAATCCCCAACTTAAAACGCGCCACGGGGCGCGCTTGCACAGATGTCACCTCAGGCCCCGCCCCTCCCTTCACCATTGTGCAAATATTCTTCTAAAATCATCCGAAATACGAATTCCGATTTACTCACCTGTTATAAGGAGAGACCTCAGTGCTGTATCTTTCAGTCCAGTACTGGTCCTGAAAAGTAATTTTAACCGTACTTACCAGTAACTTGAATTTCCTTCCATAGGATATCATTGCCTGCTTTTTGCTGAAAAAGTTTCTAAGTGTTGATTTTGAAACCTACAAATATTCCTCTAAAATCAGCCGAAATACGAATTCCGATTTACTCACCTGTTATAAGGAGAGACCTCAGTGCTGTATCTTTCAGCCCAGTACTGGTCCTGAAAAGTAATTTTAACCGTACTTACCAGTAACTTGAATTTCCTTCCATAGGCTAACATTGACTGGTTTCACTTGGAAATTCTTCTAAGTGTGGAGTTTTGGAACTTTAAAATATTCCTCTAAAATCAGCCGAAATACGAATTCCGATTTACTCACCTGTTATCAGGAGAGACCTCAGTGCTGTATCTTTCAGTCCAGTACTGGTCCTGAAAAGTAATTTTAACCGTACTTACCAGTAACTTGAATTTCCTTCCATAGGATATCATTGCCTGCTTTTTGCTGAAAAAGTTTCTAAGTGTTGATTTTTGAAACCTACAAATATTCCTCTAAAATCAGCCGAAATACAATTCCGATTTACTCACCTGTTATAAGGAGAGACCTCAGTGCTGTATCTTTCAGCCCAGTACTGGTCCTGAAAAGTAATTTTAACCGTACTTACCAGTAACTTGAATTTCCTTCCATAGGCTAACATTGACTGGTTTCACTTGGAAATTCTTCTAAGTGTGGAGTTTTGAACTTTAAAATATTCCTCTAAAATCAGCCGAAATCCAATTCTGATTTACTCACCTGTTATCAGGAGAGACCTCAGTGCTGCATCTTTCAGCCCAGTACTGGTCCTGAAAAGTAATTTTAACCGTACTTACCAGTAACTTGAATTTCCTTCCATAGGCTAACATTGACTGGTTTCACTTGAAAATTCTTCTAAGTGTGGAGTTTTGGAACTTTAAATTATTCTTCTAAAATCAGCCGAAATACGAATTCCAATTTACTCACCTGTTATCAGGAGAGAACCCAGTGCTGCATCTTTTAGCCCAGCACTGACCCTGAAAAGTAATTTTAACCATACTTACCAGTAACTTATCTTTTCTTCCATAGGAATCCATTGTTTGGTTTTCAGCAGAAAAGTTTCAAAGTGTCGATTTTCACAAACTACAAATATTCCTTAAAATCGCCTGTATGACTTAAACGCATTTTTTCAACTGTTTACAGGAGATGCACCAGTGCTGGATCCAGGATCCAACACTGAGTAAGAAAAGTAACGATAACAGTTTTTACCTGCTAAGTGAATTTCCTTCCATAGGATAACATTGGTGATTCTATGAGGAAAAGTTTCTAAGTGTCAACTTTTAAAATACAATAATATTCCTTAAAATCACGACTGTAACCAAAACGCTTTTACTCAACTGTTTACAGGAGATGTCCCAGGACTGAATCTAGGATCCAGTCCTGTGGTTAGAAAAAGTAATCCATAAAGTAACTAATTGCATTTAACTAGAAATTCACATTGAGCTGAATGTTGCATTGTGTTTGAAAATGTGTTGCCCATTGCAACAACTGTAACTACTGTACTTAAAGTCTATTGCCTATGTGCTAAGTATTTAAACTAAAGTAATTCATTCTGAGAAAGTATTTTTGTAATGTAATGTATAATGTAATTACAATGTAATTTAAAAAATAAAATATGTAAAAGAAATTGTTTCTAAAAATGTAGTAAATCAGTATGAAAAAATTAATATAAAAATTAATACATTTAAAAAATGCCATTTAAAAAACCTTTGAAATTCACTGAAAAAACCGTAGGTTTCAGGCACGTTATAGTTACAAATTAGCATTTAAAAACCTTTGAAATTCACTGAAAAAACCATAGGTTTCAGACACGTAATAGTTAGAAATTAGCATTTAAAAACCTTTGAAATTCACTGAAAAAACCATAGGTTTTAGGGACAGTTATAGTTACAAATTAGCATTTAAAAACCTTTGAAATTCACTGAAAAAACCATAGGTTTCAGATATGTTATAGTTACAAATTAGCATTTAAAAACCTTTGAAATTCACTGAAAAAACCATAGGTTTTAGGGACAGTTATAGTTAGTTGGACATTTCACTCGTACAAAACCCGTGAAATTCCCCGTTATAGTTAGTTCAGCTAACTATAACTCGCGCCTCGCAATGCACTGCTGATGACGTCACATATTACATCACTCATGACATGGTCAGTGACATCACTGATGACATCACTGATGACATCTCAAATGACATCACTGATGACATCATCCACGTGATAATCTGATGCAGCTCCTCACACCCTAATATAACCTTTGATACACCCAATCTAAATTACAGACTGCCATTCGCAAAACTATAGACACTCCAACACCAATAACTACATACCCACTCACTGATTCTTAGGTCTACACACACACATCCACTCACTCACCCGTACAGTCACTCATACTTATGGTCACTCAGTACAGGACTATCATATGCACTCTTACTCCTATATAGACACTCAAACACCGCCACTCATCCATAGAGGTACTCACACACCTAGTCAGTCATGCAAATAATTAAACACACTGCCATTTACTCACCTATACAGTTATACACACACCAGCTCACTTAATCATACAAATACTAGCACATTGTTACGCTCTTATACAATCACTGATACAAGCACACACTCATCCATACAGCCACTATCACAATCACTCACTCTCGCTTATAGCTATTTATATACTCCAACACACATATATACTGGCTTTCACATATGTAGTTACTCACACATGTACCACTGGGACATACATTCACTCACTAACACACTCTTACACACACTTACCCACCCATACAGTCTTTCACAGATGCACTCTTGAAACCATCCACCCAGTGAATCACCCACTCACACATCTATTCACAGAGTCGCACACACCCCACCCACACAAACACTCAGGCACCCATACAGATACTCAGACAAGCATTCAATAACTCATATAGACACTCATGTAGCTATTCACAAACCCATGCAGCCACTTACACAGCAACAGACAGACGGATACAGACATTCACCCAGTTTAGTCACTAACCCATGCATTCAGTAAGATACGTTAAATCACTCACTTATAGAGTCAGTCACGCACCTACTAAATCATCCATACAGACACTTACACACCCACTCATTCTTCAATACATCTTTCCTATATATATTAAAAATATTTAAACTTTACAGAAACACACAGTCACTGGATGATGTCATCAGTGATGTCATTTGAGATGTCATCAGTGATGTCATCAGTGATGTCACTGACCATGTCATGAGTGATGTAATATGTGACGTCATCAGCAGTGCATTGCGGGGCGCGAGTTATAGTTAGCTGAACTAACTATAACGGGGAATTTCACGGGTTTTGTACGAGTGAAATGTCCAACTAACTATAACTGTCCCTAAAACCTATGGTTTTTCAGTGAATTTCAAAGGTTTTTAAATGCTAATTTGTAACTATAACATATCTGAAACCTATGGTTTTTCAGTGAATTTCAAAGGTTTTAAATGCTAATTTGTAACTATAACTGTCCTATAACCTATGGTTTTTTCAGTGAATATATATATATATATATATATATATATTCACTGAAAAACCATAGGTTTCAGACACGTTATAGTTACAAATTAGCATTTAAAAACCTTTGAAATTCACTGAAAAACCATAGGTTTCAGACACGTTATAGTTACAAATTAGCATTTAAAAACCTTTGAAATTCACTGAAAAACCATAGGTTTTAGGGACAGTTATAGTTACTTGGACATTGCACTCGTACAAAACCCGTGAAATTCCCCCGTTATAGTTAGTTCAGCTAACTATAACTCGCGCCCCGCAATGCACTGCTGATGACGTCACATATTACATCACTCATGACATGGTCAGTGACATCACTGATGACATCACTGATGACATCTCAAATGACATCACTGATGACATCATCCAGTGACTGTGTGTTTCTGTAAAGTTTAAATATTTTTAAAATATATAGGAAAAGACGTATTGAAGAATGAGTGGGTGTCTAAGTGTCTGTATGGATGATTTAGTAGGTGCCTGACTGACTCTATAAGTGAGTGATTTAACGTATCTTACTGAATGCATGGGTTAGTGACTAAACTGGGTGTATGTCTGTATCCGTCTGTCTGTTGCTGTGTAAGTGGCTGCATGTGTTTGTGAATAGCTAAATGATTTTCTATATGAGTTATTGAATGCTTGTCTGAGTATCTGTATGGGTGCCTGAGTGTTTGTGTGGGAGGGGTGTGTGCAACTCTGTGCATAGATGTGTGAGTGGGTGATTCACTGGGTGGATGGTTTCAAGAGTGCATCTGTGATAGACTGTATGGGTGGGTAAGTGTGTGTAAGAGTGTGTTAGTGAGTGAATGTATGTCCCAGTGGTACATGTGTGAGTAACTACATATGTGAAAGGCAGTATATATGTGTGTTGGAGTATATAAATAGCTATAAGCAAGAGTGAGTGATTGTGATAGTGGCTGTATGGATGATTGTGTGCTTGTATCAGTGATTGTATAAGAGCGTAACAATGTGCTACTATTTGTATGAGTAAGTGAGCTGGTGTGTGTATAACTGTATAGGTGAGTAAATGGCAGTGTGTTTAATTATTTGCATGACTGACTAGGTGTGTGAGTATCTCTATGGATGAGTGGCGTTGTTTGAGTGTCTATATAGGAGTAAGAGTGCATATGATAGTCCTGTACTGAGTGACCGTAAGTATGAGTGACTGTACGGGTGAGTGAGTGGATGTGTGTGTGTAGACCTAAGAATCAGTGAGTGGGTATGTAGTTATTGGTGTTGGAGTGTCTATGGTTTTGCGAATGGCAGTCTGTAATTTAGAGTAGGTGTATCAAAGATTATATTAGGGTGTGAGGAGGTGCATCAGATTATCACGTGGATGATGTCATCAGTGATGTCATTTGAGATGTCATCAGTGATGTCATCAGTGATGTCACTGACCATGTCATGAGTGATGTAATATGTGACGTCATCAGCAGTGCATTGCGGGCGCGAGTTATAGTTAGCTGAACTAACTATAACGGGGAATTTCACGGGTTTTGTACGAGTGCAATGTCCAAGTAACTATAACTGTCCCTAAAACCTATGGTTTTTTCAGTGAATTTCAAAGGTTTTTTAAATGCTAATTTGTAACTATAACGTGTCTGAAACCTATGGTTTTTTCAGTGAATTTCAAAGGTTTTTAAATGCTAATTTGTAACTATAACGTGTCTGAAACCTATGGTTTTTTCAGTGAATTTCAAAGGTTTTTTAAATGCTAATTTCTAACTATAACGTGCCTGAAACCTACGGTTTTTTCAGTGAATTTCAAAGGTTTTGTAAATGACAATTTTTAAAAGTATTAATTGTTATATTAATTTTTTTCATACTGATTTACTACATTTTTAGAAACAATTTTTTTTACATATTTTATTTGTCAAATTACATTGTAATTACATTATACATTACATTACAAAAAATACTTTCTCAGAATGAATTACTTTAGTTTAAATACTTTGCAGATAGGCAATAGACTTTTAAGTACAGTAGTTACAGTTGTTGCAATGGGCAACACATTTTCAAACACAATGCAACATTCAGCTCAATGTGAATTTCTAGTTAAATGCAATTAGTTACTTTATGGATTACTTTTGTAACCACAGGACTGGATCCTAGATTCAGTCCTGGTACATCTCCTGTAAACAGTTGAGTAAAAGCGTTTTGGTTACAGTCGTGATTTTTAAGGAATATTATTGTATTTTAAAAGTTGACACTTTGAAACTTTTTCTCATAGAATCACCAATGTTATCCTATGGAAGGAAATTCACTTAGCAGGTAAAAACTGTTATCGTTACTTTTTCTTACTCAGTGTTGGATCCTGGATCCAGCACTGGTGCATCTCCTGTAAACAGTTGAAAGAATGCGTTTAAGTCATACAGGCAATTTTTAAGGAATATTTGTAGTTTGTGAAAATCAACACTTTGAAACTTTTTTGCTGAAAACCAGTCAATGTTAGCCTATGAAGGAAATTCAAGTTACCGGTAAGTACGGTTAAAATTACTTTTGAGGATCAGTACTGGGCTGAAACATGCAGCACTGAGGTCTCTCCTGATAACAGGTGAGTAAATCGGAATTCGTATTTCGGCTGATTTTAGAGGAATATTTTAAAGTTCCAAAACTCCACACTTAGAAGAATTTCCAAGTGAAACCAGTCAATGTTAGCCTATGGAAGGAAATTCAAGTTACTGGTAAGTACGGTTAAAATTACTTTTCAGGACCAGTACTGGGCTGAAAGATGCAGCACTGAGGTCTCTCCTGATAACAGGTGAGTAAATCAGAATTCGGATTTCGGCTGATTTTAGAGGAATATTTGTATGTTTCAAAAATCAACACTTAGAAGAATTTCCAAGTGAAACCAGTCAATGTTAGCCTATGAAGGAAATTCAAGTTACCGGTAAGTACGGTTAAAATTACTTTTCAGGATCAGTACTGGGCTGAAAGATGCAGCACTGAGGTCTCTCCTGATAACAGGTGAGTAAATCGGAATTCGTATTTCGGCTGATTTTAGAGGAATATTTTAAAGTTCCAAAACTCCACACTTAGAAGAATTTCCAAGTGAAACCAGTCAATGTTAGCCTATGAAGGAAATTCAAGTTACCGGTAAGTACGGTTAAAATTACTTTTCAGGATCAGTACTGGGCTGAAAGATGCAGCACTGAGGTCTCTCCTGATAACAGGTGAGTAAATCGGAATTCGTATTTCGGCTGATTTTAGAGGAATATTTTAAAGTTCCAAAACTCCACACTTAGAAGAATTTCCAAGTGAAACCAGTCAATGTTAGCCTATGGAAGGAAATTCAAGTTACTGGTAAGTACGGTTAAAATTACTTTTCAGGACCAGTACTGGGCTGAAAGATGCAGCACTGAGGTCTCTCCTGATAACAGGTGAGTAAATCAGAATTCGGATTTCGGCTGATTTTAGAGGAATATTTTAAAGTTCCAAAACTCCACACTTAGAAGAATTTCCAAGTGAAACCAGTCAATTTTAGCCTATGGAAGGAAATTCAAGTTACTGGTAAGTACGGTTAAAATTACTTTTCAGGACCAGTACTGGGCTGAAAGATGCAGCACTGAGGTCTCTCCTGATAACAGGTGAGTAAATCAGAATTCGGATTTCGGCTGATTTTAGAGGAATATTTGTATGTTTCAAAAATCAACACTTAGAAGAATTTCCAAGTGAAACCAGTCAATGTTAGCCTATGAAGGAAATTCAAGTTACCGGTAAGTACGGTTAAAATTACTTTTCAGGATCAGTACTGGGCTGAAAGATGCAGCACTGAGGTCTCTCCTGATAACAGGTGAGTAAATCGGAATTCAGTATTTCGGCTGATTTTAGAGGAATATTTTAAAGTTCCAAAACTCCACACTTAGAAGAATTTCCAAGTGAAACCAGTCAATGTTAGCCTATGAAGGAAATTCAAATTACCGGTAAGTACGGTTAAAATTACTTTTGAGGATCAGTACTGGGCTGAAAGATGCAGCACTGAGGTCTCTCCTGATAACAGGTGAGTAAATCGGAATTCGTATTTCGGCTGATTTTAGAGGAATATTTTAAAGTTCCAAAACTCCACACTTAGAAGAATTTCCAAGTGAAACCAGTCAATGTTAGCCTATGAAGGAAATTCAAGTTACCGGTAAGTACGGTTAAAATTACTTTTCAGGATCAGTACTGGGCTGAAAGATGCAGCACTGAGGTCTCTCCTGATAACAGGTGAGTAAATCGGAATTCGTATTTCGGCTGATTTTAGAGGAATATTTTAAAGTTCCAAAACTCCACACTTAGAAGAATTTCCAAGTGAAACCAGTCAATGTTAGCCTATGAAGGAAATTCAAGTTACCGGTAAGTACGGTTAAAATTACTTTTCAGGATCAGTACTGGGCTGAAAGATGCAGCACTGAGGTCTCTCCTGATAACAGGTGAGTAAATCGGAATTCGTATTTCGGCTGATTTTAGAGGAATATTTGCACAATGGTGAAGGGAGGGGCGGGGCCTGAGGTGACATCTTTGCAAACGCGCCCCGTGGCGCGTTTTAAGTTGGGGATTAAGTTCCCTTGAATCCTGAGGGTCCCTAGGGGCCAACTAGACCACCAGGAACCTCCAATATGCGCCAGGGGCTGCGTTGCAGAGACGTGTAGAGAGGCCACACCCCTTTTACACCTCTCTGCAACGCAGCTCTGTGGCGCTTTCTGGATGTACCTGTTGGGCTAGTTGGCCCCAGGGACCCTCAGGATTGAAGGGGATTTAATTCCCCATCTTAAAACGCGCCACGGGGCCTGTTTGACACATGTCACCTCAAGCCCCGCCCTCCCTTCACCACTGTGCAAACGCGCCCGTGGCGCGTTTTAAGTTGGGGGATTAAGTCCCCTTGAATCCTGAGGGTCCCCGGAGTCCAACTAGCCCACCATATACCTCCAAAAGCGCCATAGAGCTGCGTTGCAGAGAGGTGTAAAAGGGCGTGGCCTCTGTACACCTCTCTGCAAGGCAGCCCCTGGCGCATACTGGAGGTTCCTGGTGGGCTAGTTGGCCCCCAGGGACCCCCAGTATTCAAGGGGAATCTGTTCTCCCTCTGCAAACGCGCCAGGGCGCGTTTGCAGAGTGGTGAAGGAAGGGGCGGGGCCTGCGGGCCCGATCGTTTTTTTTTTATTTTTTTATTTATTTTTTTGGGGGAGGGGGCCGCGTGGCCCCCTCCCGGGCCACTACTTGCCCCGGGGACCCCATCCCCCGGGGCTGGCCCTCTCGTTGGGGACTGTGGGGGTCCCCAATCCCCCACAGTCCCGCCGGCTCCCCGTGTCCTACGGGAGCCGGCATTGCTTACACATGGGGAGCTGCTAAGATGCAGCTCCCCATGTGGAAAGCTATCGGCTTTGGATATTGGAAGAGAGAGCAGGTTTCCTGCTCTCTCTTCCAATATCCAAGCAAGTTTGTAATGACAGGACGGGAGCCGCGAGGCTCCGTCCTGTCATTGCAAACAGCAGTGTCCCGGGGGTAGGCACCCCGGGACACTGCAGGAGCCGGCCCTGGGGGTGGTGGTCCCCAGGGCCATCAAGGGCTCCAGGAGGGGGCCGCGCGGCCCCCTCCCATTCAGTGCACAGCCCCGGGGAGGTGGTGGTCCCCGGGGCTCTGGGGGTCCAAAACGGACCCCCATTGTAATTCTTCTTAGTGCCCCGGGAGGTGGTGGTCCCCGGGCGTGTGGGGGGCTCGAGCCCCCCACACAGGTTTTTAATTAAAAAAAAAGAAGCCCCGGGAGGGCTCAGAGCCCTCCCGCACCATTGTACATAAAGCCCCGGGGGGTGGTGGTCCCCGGGGCTTGGGGGCCCTTAGAGGCCCCCACACATAAAATTAACCCCCCCAGCATGCCCCCGGGACTTGGGCCACCCGGGGCCAATTAACATCGAAGCGCGGGAGATCGCGCTCGATTTTTTTTTTCGGCAGGGTTCGCGCTCCCTGAGCGCATCCTGCCGATTTTTAAAAAAAAAAATTTTTTTTTGCCCAGGGGGTCCTTGTGGGACCCCCTGAGCAAACCTAGGGGTCAGGGTGTTTCTACCCTCCCCTTTGTGCGCTTTGCGCACTTGTTTCTGTCCCTTGGTTCTACCGAGGGACAAAATGGCTGCCAACATTTCCTGAATTGGAATGTTGACAGCCAGCTGACAGCCAATTAACATGCAGCTCGTGGATCGGGAGGGTGCGCGAATCCTCCGTGCCCATAGATATATATGTACTTTTACTTTTTGATTTTCTCAGCAACTACTGAACGGATTTACACCATTTAACAAAAGGGTTCTTTCTGAACCAAGAACTACCTCTTTGCCAAATTTGGTGTAATTCCGTTCAGCAGTTCGGGCTGTAGCCGTGTCTAAAGTTTCCTATGGGAAAATGCATGGGGAAAACGCGTTTTGGGACCCCCTTTTTCTCGGCCCCCGCTTGACGTATCACCCCGAGACTTTCAGGGTAGGAGCGGACCGGAGCGCCCCACGAAGTTTGAAAATTTCGCGAAGATACGTCAACCGGCAAGAGAGTTATTTCAAATAGAATGTCGCGGATTTCCTATGGATAATAGGTTGTAACTATAACTATCTACTGGCGACCGCCAGTAGATAATATATATATATATATATATATATATATATACGCAATGAGATCCCTTCGCAGTTCGGCGTGCTCAGCAGCGGGTACTCTTTGTGGGGGCCGGATCCTGGCCCTTAATTCAATTTCGCATAACAAAGGACCCGGCACTCCAGAGTCAGGATTTGCACAATTTATTCTTAGCAAAACACTCCAACCAACGCGTTTCAGCCCTCACACGGCTTTTCTCACGGTTAGTGAGTCCTTTCTTTATTAAACTATATATACACCCACGTTAGCCCTAATGTGGCATTGTGGGAAGTGATGAGTTATTATGACATTCACATGGTAACACCTGTTGAAAGTGGAGGAGACAGAATTAAAAAACTACGCCAGACGGAGTCACGTTACATCATTAGACTCAGGACAAAGACACGAAGGGGCATTAATAACGACGAAGAACTTTTTGTACATCTAGAATGAAATTGTAAACAAACAATGAAATCATGATGATGAACTATCTGTGTGAAATGAAATGGGTACTATACCTTGAAACGTCCATTGATAATTCAATCAACAAAATATATGGTTTGCTATGGGTACTATACCCAAATATGTAAATAATGTATATAACACTAGTTATCAAATGACTTGTTACACATTAAGAAGTCGTTTCTATGATAAATTATGTTGCTGGGTGAGAAGTAATCAAAATGAGGTACAAAGATAGCGCTGAGACTACTACGAAAGTTTCTGACAATAGAGTAAAGTCCCCCCTTTTTCTTTTCATTGTAAATAAAGTTTTTTTGAAATGTTGAAAAACACTACAATTCCCACAATGCCACATTAGGGCTAACGTGGGTATTTATAGTGTAATAAAGAAAGGACTCACTAACCGTGAGAAAAGCCGTGTGAGGGCTGAAACGCGTTGGTTGGAGTGTTTTGCTAAGAATAAATTGTGCAAATCCTGACTTTGTAGTGCCGCGTCCTTTGTTGTGCAAAAAAAATAATATATATATATATATATAACTTCTCAATAATCATCCCCACCGACAATCCAGCCGCACAGTCCCCGTTACTCCCAAAAAGTGCCACACATTGTCCAGGTGCTAATATAGTATTCTATTCCAGTAAGTTCATATGTAGCAACACCCTTTACAGGCGGTCGCCAGTAGGTAGTTATAGTTAGGACCTAGTTTCCATAGGAAGAGCGTTTTTTGATTTGCCAATAATTTTGACGCTGTTTGATGAATCTTCACAAAATATTCAGAACTGATATGCCTCTCACTTAAGCTGCTATCTTGAATGTTTGGGGGTGATCCGACAAGCGTGGGCCGAGAACCTGGGGTGCTTAAAAGCACATTTTCCCCATGTTAATTACCACAGGTCCTTTAAATACGGCTACAGCCCAAACTGTTGAATGGATTTACACCAAATTTGGCAGGAAGGTAGATGTTGGTCCAAGGAAGTTCCTTTTGTGATTTGGTGTAAATCCATTCAGTAGTTTCAGAGTTGTTCAAAGAAATTTCCAGTTGTATAGATAATAGCAAGGTTGATCCACGACCCCTGCTGATCCCGTGCTGGGATCTGGTTGGCTGCCAACGCTTCAATCCAGGAAGTGTTGGCAGCCATCTTAAACATTTTAAAAAGAACATGGGGCAGGATAGAGATACCCTCCCTGACCCCCTAGGCATTTTGGGGGTCTCACAGGGACCCTGCAAGCCAAAAGCATTTTTAAAAACATTTTTGATGGGAGTTGTGCTGGATCCGTGACGCCTGCCCCAAAAGTTTTTAAGCGAAGCGTGGGTTCCCACACATCTCAATGAGGAGACCCCCGGTTGGCAAAATCCTGGGGGAAGGGTCAAATTATAATTAATCAAAGGAAGGGGGCACATGGGGCCCCCTCCTAGGGTATTCATATACCCGGGGAACTGCCACCTTCCTGGAGTTTATTTTACTATAGTGGGTCACGCAGACCCCTGGACCCCTGGGACCACCCCCTCTGCAGGTCCAATTTGTAAGAAATAGAGGGGCCTACGGACCCCCCTGGGCCTTGAGAGCCACCACCTCCTTGGGGCCATTTTAAATTAATTCAGGGAGCCCCTTGGGCTCCCCCATGACCCAGGGACCACCACCTCCCCAGGGCTTCAATATTTGTATGGGGGGCCTCATGGACCCCCATGGACCAACGCCTCCCCAGGGCCAAACCACCAAAATGGGAGGGGGGCCATACTTGGGGACATCCTTGGGGGGCCAACTACCCCTTCTGTTACCTCCAGTAAGTCCCACACAGCAGGATTGCTAAGAGGTCTTGGAGGCCACGCCCCTTTCTCTACCACTCCGCACTACTGGTTGGGGAATGAAGTCCACTTTATTCCTGAGGGACCTTGGGGGCCAAGAAGCCCTCCTGGATCCTCCGGTAAGTCCTACACAGCAGGATTCCTGAGAGCTGGTCAGAGGCCCAGCCCCCTTTCTCCACTACTCTTCAAACACGGCTTTGCAAACCCGGCTAATACTAAAACTAAAAACATAGAAATTCACTGAAAAAAACCAAAGGTTACAGGGATGTTATAGTTAGGAATTAGCATTTAAAAAACCTTAGAAATTCACTGAAAAATACAAAGGTTACAGGGACCAGAGCTAAGGGGGCAGGATATTCCTATCCTGCCCCCTTTACTTTTATTTAAACATTTTTTGTGGCACTCGGCTGAAGCCAAGTCTCAAGATGGCTGCCAACACTTCCTGGTTGAAATGTTGGCAGCCAAACAGATCTCAGAACAAGATCGGATAGGTTTGCGGAGCCTTCGATTCATCCATATATATATATATATATATATATATATATATATATATATATATATATATATATATATATATATATATATATATATATATATATATATATATATAAAGAGTTGCCTCTAGGTGGGATGCACTCCCAGGTGGAAATTACGCCAAAGCAAGGGCACATGCCATGAACAAAGTCCTTTTCTGGTTTCCTGCCAGACGCGTTTCGGGCCAACGCCCTCTTCAGTGGCAGACCTTATGACGTGACGGCATGCGGCAACCACCAGTAAATCCCGTAATAATTATGCTCAGGTGAACCACCTGAAGCAATGCTTCCTGGGACTGGTGGTTCAGTAAAACCCAAGTGGGTCGCCGCCGCCACTCACATTAAAAAATGTCTTTAAAAGGATTGCCGATGTTCGTGCCGGCACCCTGCATATAACAGGCACCTCCTGTTCCACAGTTAGCTGCCCCAATAAAGCAGCCGCGGACCCACAAGTGTTTCGCGGTGGTGCATTTCCCAGAAAGCATTGCTTCAGGTGGTTCACCTGAGCATAATTATTACGGGGATTTACTGGTGGTTGCCGCACGCCATCACGTCACATGGTCTGCCACTGAAGAGGGCGTTGGCCCAAAACGCGTCTGGCAGGAAACCAGAAAAGGACTTTGTTCATGGTGTGTGCCCTTGCTTTGGCGTAATCTCCACCTGGGAGTGCATCCCACCTAGAGGCAACTCTTTTTGTATTTTGTATAGCGGCCTGCCTGGTCGCGGGATTGCATCACCGCGAAACACTTGCGGGTCCGCGGCTGCTTTATTGGGGCAGCTAACTGTGGAACAGGAGGTGCCTGTTATATGCAGGGGTGCCGGCGTGAACATCGGCAATCCTTTTAAAGACATTTTTTAATGTGAGTGTCGGCGGCCCACTTGGGTTTTACTCAACCACCAGTCCCAGGAAGCATTGCTTCAGGTGATTCACCTGAGCATAATTATTACGGGGATTTACTGGTGGTTGCCGCACGCCGTCACGTCACATGGTCTGCCACTGAAGAGGGCGTTGGCCCGAAACGCGTCTGGCAGGAAACCAGAAAAGGACTTTGTTCATGGCGTGTGCCCTTGCTTTGGCGTAATCTCCACCTGGGAGTGCATCCCACCTAGATGCAACTCTTTTTGTATTATATATATATATATATATATATATATATATATATATATATATATATTCACTGAAAAAACCATAGGTTTTAGGGACAGTTATAGTTACTTGGACATTGCACTCGTACAAAACCCGTGAAATTCCCCGTTATAGTTAGTTCAGCTAACTATAACTCGCGCCCGCAATGCACTGCTGATGATGTCACATATTACATCACTCATGACATGGTCAGTGACATCACTGATGACATCACTGATGACATCTCAAATGACATCACTGATGACATCACTGATGACATCACTGATGACATCATCCAGTGACTGTGTGTTTCTGTAAAGTTTAAATATTTTTAATATATATAGGAAAAGACGTATTGAAGAATGAGTGGGTGTGTAAGTGTCTGTATGGATGATTTAGTAGGTGCGTGACTGACTCTATAAGTGAGTGATTTAACGTATCTTACTGAATGCATGGGTTAGTGACTAAACTGGATGAATGTCTGTATCCGTCTGTCTGTTGCTGTGTAAGTGGCTGCATGTGTTTGTGAATAGCTACATGAGTGTCTATATGAGTTATTGAATGCTTGTCTGAGTATCTGTATGGGTGCCTGAGTGTTTGTGTGGGAGGGGTGTGTGCAACTCTGTGCATAGATGTGTGAGTGGGTGATTCACTGGGTGGATGGTTTCAAGAGTGCATCTGTGATAGACTGTATGGGTGGGTAAGTGTGTGTAAGAGTGTGTTAGTGAGTGAATGTATGTCCCAGTGGTACATGTGTGAGTAACTACATATGTGAAAGGCAGTATATATGTGTGTTGGAGTATATAAATAGCTATAAGCAAGAGTGAGTGATTGTGATAGTGGCTGTATGGATGAGTGTGTGCTTGTATCAGTGATTGTATAAGAGCGTAACAATGTGCTACTATTTGTATGAGTAAGTGAGCTGGTGTGTGTATAACTGTATAGGTGAGTAAATGGCAGTGTGTTTAATTATTTGCATGACTGACTAGGTGTGTGAGTATCTCTATGGATGAGTGGCGTTGTTTGAGTGTCTATATAGGAGTAAGAGTGCATATGATAGTCCTGTACTGAGTGACCGTAAGTATGAGTGACTGTACGGGTGAGTGAGTGGATGTGTGTGTGTAGACCTAAGAATCAGTGAGTGGGTATGTAGTTATTGGTGTTGGAGTGTCTATGGTTTTGCGAATGGCAGTCTGTAATTTAGAGTGGGTGTATCAAAGGTTATATTAGGGTGTGAGGAGGTGCATCAGATTATCACGTGGATGATGTCATCAGTGATGTCATTTGAGATGTCATCAGTGATGTCATCAGTGATGTCACTGACCATGTCATGAGTGATGTAATATGTGACGTCATCAGCAGTGCATTGCGGGGCGCGAGTTATAGTTAGCTGAACTAACTATAACGGGGGAATTTCACGGGTTTTGTACGAGTGCAATGTCCAAGTAACTATAACTGTCCCTAAAACCTATGGTTTTTCAGTGAATTTCAAAGGTTTTTTAAATGCTAATTTGTAACTATAACGTGTCTGAAACCTATGGTTTTTTCAGTGAATTTCAAAGGTTTTTAAATGCTAATTTGTAACTATAACGTGTCTGAAACCTATGGTTTTTCAGTGAATTTCAAAGGTTTTTTAAATGCTAATTTCTAACTATAACGTGCCTGAAACCTACGGTTTTTTCAGTGAATTTCAAAGGTTTTGTAAATGACAATTTTTAAATGTATTAATTGTTATATTAATTTTTTTCATACTGATTTACTACATTTTTAGAAACAATTTTTTTACATATTTTATTTTTTAAATTACATTGTAATTACATTATACATTACATTACAAAAAATACTTTCTCAGAATGAATTACTTTAGTTTAAATACTTTGCAGATAGGCAATAGACTTTTAAGTACAGTAGTTACAGTTGTTGCAATGGGCAACACATTTTCAAACACAATGCAACATTCAGCTCAATGTGAATTTCTAGTTAAATGCAATTAGTTACTTTATGGATTACTTTTAGTAACCACAGGACTGGATCCTAGATTCAGTCCTGGTACATCTCCTGTAAACAGTTGAGTAAAAGCGTTTTGGTTACAGTCGTGATTTTTAAGGAATATTATTGTATTTTAAAAGTTGACACTTAGAAACTTTTTCTCATAGAATCACCAATGTTATCCTATGGAAGGAAATTCACTTAGCAGGTAAAAACTGTTATCGTTACTTTTTCTTACTCAGTGTTGGATCCTGGATCCAGCACTGGTGCATCTCCTGTAAACAGTTGAAAGAATGCGTTTAAGTCATACAGGCGATTTTTAAGGAATATTTGTAGTTTGTGAAAATCAACACTTTGAAACTTTTTGCTGAAAACCAGTCAATCTTAGCCTATGAAGGAAATTCAAGTTACCGGTAAGTACGGTTAAAATTACTTTTCAGGACCAGTACTGGGCTGAAAGATGCAGCACTGAGGTCTCTCCTGATAACAGGTGAGTAAATCGGAATTCGTATTTCGGCTGATTTTAGAGGAATATTTTAAAGTTCCAAAACTCCACACTTAGAAGAATTTCCAAGTGAAACCAGTCAATGTTAGCCTATGGAAGGAAATTCAAGTTAC
>CAWUFW010030327.1:0-17451 GCA_963921515.1 Calotriton arnoldi
GGGCACGTTCCAGCTCCAGTCCACGATAGTCCGCCCAGCGCTTCCAGATTTTGAAGTGCTTACGAGGACACCCCTTGCCACAAAAATAGGAGCCTCTAAGCCCATACAAAAGTCTAGGCCATTCTTCCACGCCGAGATGGAGGGTGCCACTGTAGCCTTCCAGGCCCTGGCAATATCCCTTTTGGCTAGGGTAAAGCCCAACAGCATAAGATGGTGTTTATAAATGTTACCCCCAATGCCCTCCATAACGTGTAGGAGCACCAATTTGGGTGAACAGGGAAGATCCCAACACAGAACTTCTGAAAGGCAGGCCATTACGCCCCTCCAAAACTGTGCTAAAGCACAACAGTGCCACACGGTATGCAACAAGGTACCCTCCTCATGCGCATATCGAAGACACACCGGGGAAGCCACCAAGCCCGCCCTCCACAGCCTAACCCTGGTAAAGTATACCCTATGGAGGTATTTAAACTAGATAAGCCGAAGGCTCATTGCGATGGCTGCCCCACGTGGGGAGGCCAGGGCCTCTGTCCAATCTTCCTCCTCCATCGGGCCCACATCTCCCTCCCATACCTCCCGAAGATGTTGCAGAGACAGGGAGCTATGTGTGACCAGGGACTGGTAGATTTTGGAGATCTTGTGGTCCTGGAGATCCCCCATGAACACCTTTGCTTCCACCGGACTGAACTCTGCCAGCGCCTCCAGCCCCTCCAAGCTAGGGGACAGGGCATGTCGGAACTGCAAATATTTAAAAATTGGGTTTTTGGCATTAGGAAATATTTTTGCATTTCTTGAAAGGATTTCAACACAAGTCCCCGCATAACATCCCCCAAAGTAGAGATCCCGATATTGTCCCAGTCGCGAAATCCAGACAGAGCCGCCAGCTGCAGCAGGCGTCCGTTGTGCCATAGAGGAGTCTCCTGAGTCAACCTGTTCCACCAACCTATCCGCCGTAACGCCTGCCTCCAGATCTGAAAGACAGTCCGCGTGGCAGACGGCAGGGAGCGCCTCAATGGCGCAGAGTAGAGAATCGTATGTAAGGTATGGTCTCCCATGCACCTTCGCTCGACAGCATACACCGGGTCAGACCTATCCCCGTACCACCATTCGTTAAGGACTAGAAGATGCGTGGCCATATAGTACGAAAGAATATCAGAGGTTGCCAACCCCCCACAGTATGTGGACTGGAAGCAGGTCCGTACGGCCACCCTAGCCACCCCACCACCCCAGATAAACTGACCCAGGGCCGCGTTAACCTGAGGGAACCATCTGGGAGAAATCAGATACGGATGGTTTTGCAACTGGTACAATAAGCGTGGGAGCGAGACCATCTTGAAGATGGCCGAGCGACCATAGATAGACAAGGGCATGTGAGAC
This sequence comes from Calotriton arnoldi, assembly GCA_963921515.1. Classification (NCBI taxonomy): domain Eukaryota; kingdom Metazoa; phylum Chordata; class Amphibia; order Caudata; family Salamandridae; genus Calotriton; species Calotriton arnoldi. The sequence goes on from CAWUFW010030327.1 coordinate 1,378, forward strand.
CAAGTTCTAATGTCCTCGCGTACACGATCCCACACAGGCGCCAAATTACTGTCCCAAGATATGATGGGCGAATCTGATAGGAACACGCCCAAGTATTTCATCCCCCCATACACCACCTGCACCACGGATGCCCAGGAGCCAAGATCGCCCTCCTATATATTTATATTTTTTGCCATAATTGTTGTTTGAATAATTCCTTTCACAATGCCAGTTCACAGAAAACTGATCCACTAACTGACATAGATAAATATGAATTGATTTGTGCTATCTTAGTTGAATTGTTTCTCATTTTTAAGTTTCACCTAAGACAGTGCACATGCGATGTAGGCAAAACCTTTTGTTAAAAATAAAAGGTTAAAACTGGCTTAGAACATGCGCGTTACTTACCAATACATATCATTGGTTGGATTCCACTTCACTCTTGTTTCCTTGCTTCTTATTGGTCACTTCTCCTGCTTCCTCCCGGCTGCCCACATTCTTGCAGGGCTTCTGTACGTGGAGCATAGATCTTCAACACTTACCTGGAGCCCCCTGCGAAGGCTACCCAATTCCACAGAATCAGCATCATCTTGTATGCCGACGACACACAACTCAACCTGTCCCTCTCAGAAGACCCCATAAACACCAAAAAACAACTTCATGACAGAAATCGCCAATTGGATGAGAACTACCGGCCTGAAACTGAACAATGAGAAAACGAAAGTCCTGATTTTCTGACCCAACAACTCCTCCTGGGATGCCACCTGATGGCCCACCAAACTGGAACCCACCCTGACACTCACTGACCAGGCATGAAACCTAGGCACCATCTTGGACACCGAACTTTCCATGCGACCCCAAATCAATGCCGTCACATCCTCCTGCTTCAACATCCTCCACATGCTCAGGAAAATCTTCAAGTGGCCACCTCTGGACACCAGGAAGACCGTCACCCAGGCTTTGATCACAAGCAGGTTACATTGACTCTAGCACAGCTTCCTGTTTGCAGCCTGTGGCTTTCCACTGGCTAAGAGCTCCTCCAGGTACTTTTTTTTTTATTTTTGTTACTTTTTGCAATGTACTCTACAAGAATGCATGGCACTGTGTAGTTCCCCCATCCTGCTCCTGTTGTTGCTTCAACCTCCCCACAGCTCTCTTGTGTTGCCCCTCCCATGCCCTTCTCCTGCTGTCCGTTGCTGCTCTCTCCCTCCTCCACACACCTCCCTGGTGTTGCTTAAATGTTCATTGTTTCTGTTTCCTCCCTCCTCCCCCACAACTCCTTTTTTTGGCTATTTGGGGTTCGCGCTTAGGCCCCCATACTTTTTTGTCCACATAAGGTATCCACATCAAATTTGCATCCTTTTCTTCCAACATCCTGAGGCTTCCAGGGCTTGTCACTATTAGAGCTACATTTTGGGTTCTTTGGCAAAAATGGGAAGAAAGTGCTTCAGAAGAAAGTGTCTGTTTTTTTCCCTGCAAATGTTATCAACAAAGAGTTTGTGGTGCTAAAATGACCATGTTCCCAGCTTTCAGGAACAGACAGACCTTTGTCAGAAAACCAACATTTTATCCATAGTTTTGGCATTTTACAGGGACATAGCCTATTTTTCCTATTTTTTGTGCTTTCAACCTCCCTCCAGCTAGCGGTAGAAATGGGTGTAAATAATGAATCCTGGATACATTTCTGAAAAGTAGACAGAATTCTGAATTAAGCAAAGGGTCATTTGTGTAGATCCTTCAAGATTTTCATATAGAAAACAACAGTTGAAATAAAAAAAAATACTGAAATTGAGTTGAAAAAAACAGTCATTTGTGCCTACATTTTCACCTGTAACTTCTTCTAACTATGCTAGATTTTTTAAAACAATATACTGTTACATCCATGGGACCCTTCTGGTGGCGAGATATATAGGGCTTGTAGGTTCACCAAGAACCCGAGGTACCCAGAGCCAATAACTGAGCTGCACCTTGCAATGGTTTTTCATTGTGTACCAGGAATACAGAAAATCATCTGGTACAATATAAAGACTGTTAGGTATCAAGGAAACATATGTATTTCCGAAATGGGAACAAGATATGGAGTTTAGAAGCAGTGGTTATTTGCACATCTCTGAATTCGTGGCTAACCATACTAGCATATGAATTAGAGGGCATTTTTCAAAATGTCTCCTTTTTTAGACACTCTCTTACATTTGGAAGGCGGAAATGCATAGAAAGACAATGGGTAATAACACTCTTACTACTATTCTGTGTTTCCCTAAGTCTCCCGATAAAAACAGTACCTCACTTGTGTGGGGCCTAGTGCCTGCGACAGGAAACGGGTCAACGTGGACCCATCACATTTTTTCACAGAAAACGTACCCTTTTTTTGCAATGTGCCTAGCTGTGGATTTTTGGCCCTACCTCAGCCGGCACCTAGGAAAACCTAGCAAACCTGTAAATGTTTGAAAACTAGACACCCAGGGGAATCCAGGATGCTGTGACTTGTGTGTCTCTCACCAGGATCTGTTACCCAGAATCCCTTGCTAACCTTACACTTTGTAAAAAAAAAACTCATTTTCCTCACATTTCTGGGATGGAAAGTTCTGGAATCTGCAGGGAGCCACAAAGTTTCACCCTGCCAGCATTCCCCCAAGTCTTCCGATAAAAATGGTACCTCACTTGTGTGGGTAGGCCTAGTGCCCACGACAGGAAAACAGCCCAAAATGCAATGTGGACACATCACATTTTTCCACAGAAAAATGACCCTTTTTTGCAATGTTCCTAGCTGTGGTTTTTGAGCCCTAGCTCAGCTGGCAGCTAGGGAAACCTATTAAACCTGTACATTTTTTTAAATTAGACACCCAGGGAGTCCATAATGGGGTGACTTGTGTGGCTCTCCGCAGGTTCTTTCACCCAGAATCCCTTGCAAACCTCAAATTTTGTAAAAAAACCAATACATTTTCCTCACATTTCTATGATGGAAAGTTCTGGAATCTGTGGGGAGCCACAAACTTCCACCCACCCAGCATTCCCCCAAGTCTCCCTATAAAAATAGTACCTTACTTATGTGGGTAGGCCTAGTGCCCGTGACTGTGGAGACTTGAAAATTATTGATCACAAAAAGACCTGGTTTTGCAAGGAGTCACCTGCGTCCTCATCAGCCAGGCTAGCTTGAATTCAGTGGAAAAGTGAGCAAGGGACCCACGTCTGGACATACCCTACCAACTTAGGGCGAACAAAGCAAACACAATAAGATGATGGACCGAGCCTGAAACTTATCTGACATTCACCCCCAGTCCCTATTAGATCTGGATTGAATACATCATCAATCTTTTGCTCACTTCGCCATCCCAGTTCAGACCCAGCCATACATATGCAAATCAGTCTTGACCCTATTCCTCATGGGAATAGTCCAGCTTGAACTGCCAAGCCAGGTCTTCCCTGGACTGGAAACAAGCATCCTGGGACCGGTTTCGAGGTAACACCCCTAATCAGCCAGGCTAGCTTGAGTCCAGTGGCAAAGTGAAAAACAGAGCCACGTCTGAGCATACCCTGCCAACTTAGGGTGAACAAAGCAAACACAATAAGATGATGGACCGAGTCTGAAATTTTTCAGACACTCACCCCCTGTCACTATTAGATCTGGGTTGAATCCATCATCGTTCTTTTGCTCACTGAGCCACCCAGTTCAGACCCAGCAATATGCAAATCAGTCTTGACCCTATTCATCATGAGAATATTCCAGCCCGAACTGCCAAACCGGGTCTTTCCTGGAATGTTATAACAAGCATCCTAGGACCGGTTTTGGGGTAACACCCCTCATCAGCCAGGTTAGCTTAAATCCAGTGGTAAAGTGAGCAAGGGACCCACGTCTGGGCATACCCTGCCAACGTAGGGCGAACAAAGCAACCTCAAAAGGATGATGGATGGAGTGCTGAAACTTTTCAGCCACTCACCCCAGTCACTATTTGATCTGGGTTGAATTCATCATCGTTCTTTTGCTCACTTTGCCACCCCAGTTCAGACCGAGCTATATGCAAATCAGCCTTGACCCTGTTCTTCCTGGGAACTGTCCAGCCCGAAATGCCAAGCCAGGTCTTCCCTGGACCAGAAACAAGCATCCTGGGATCGGTTTCGGGGTAGCATCCCTCGTCAGCCAGGCAAGCTAGAATCCAGTGGCAAAGTGAGCAAGGGGCCCACATCTGGGCATACCCTGCCAACTTAGGACGAACAAAGCAAACACAACAAGATGATGGACCAAGCGCTGAAACTTTTCAGACATTCACCCCCAGTCACTATTAGATCTGGGTTGAATCCATCATCGTTCTTTTGCTCACTGTGCCACCCCAGTTCAGAGCCCGCCATATGCAAATCAGTCTTGACTCTATCCCGCATGAGAATAGTCCAGTCCAAACTGCCAAGCAAGGCCTTCCCTGGACTGGAAACAAGCATCCTAGGACCGGCTTTGGAGTAACACCCCTCATCAGCCAGGCTAGCTTGAATCCAGTGGAAAAGTGAGCAAGGGACCCACGTCTGGGCATACCCTGCCAACTTAGGGCAAACAAAGCAAACACAATAAGATAATGGCCCGAGCGCTGAAACTTTTCAGACGCTCACACCCAGTCACTCTTAGATCTGGGTTGAATCCATCATCGATCCTTTGCTCACTTCACCATCCCAGTTCAGACCCAGCCATATGCAAATCAGTCTTGACGCTATTCCTCATGGGAATAGTCCAGCTCGAACTGCCAAGCCAGGTCTTCCCTGGACTGGAAACAAGTATGCTGGGACTGGTTACGGGTTAACACCCCTCATCAGCCAGGCTAGCTTGAATCCAGTGGCAAAGTCAGGAGCAAAGTGAGCAACAGACCCACGTCTATGCATTGCCTGCCAACCTAGGGTGAACAAAGGAAACACAATCAGATGATGGACCGAGCGCTGAAACGTTTCAGACACTCACCCCCAATCACTATTAGATCGAGGTTGAATCCATCATCGATCCTTTGCTCACTTCGTCACCCCAGTTCAGACCCAGCCATATGCAAATCAGTCTTGACCCTATTCCTCATGTGAATAGTCCAGCCCGAACTGCCAAGCCAGGTCTTCCCTGGACTGGAAACAAGCATCCTGCGACTGGTTTCAGGGTAACGCCCCTCACCAGCCAGGCTAGCTTGAATTCAGTGGCAAAGTGAGCAAGGGACCCACGTCTGGGCGTACCCTGCCAACTTAGGGGGAACAAAGCCAACATAATAAGATGATGGACCGAGCGCTGAAACTTTTCAGACATTCACTCCCAGTCTTCCCTGGACCGGAAACAAGCATCCTGGGACCGGTTTGGGGGTGGCATTCTCTCATTAGCCAGGCAAGCTAGAATCCAGTGGCAAAGTGAGCAAGGGAGCCACATCTGGGCACGCCCTGCCAACTTTGGGAGAACAAAGCAAACACAAGAGGATGATGGACAGAGAACTGACATTTTTTCTGTTGTGAGATCACTGCACGGCACACATTTCCCACCACCCAGGTTTCCCCTCAATCTCCCGATAAAAATGATACCTCACTTGTGTGGGTGCCCAAAGCAGAGTCAGCCTAAAAACGTACAGAAAAAAAACTGCCATTCTGGACCCACTTTGGTTTCTACTCAGCGTTTCATTTTATGAGTTTTGAAGTTATCTGCTTGAAGCACCCACACAAGTGAGGTATCATTTTTATCAGGAGACCGAGGGTAATGGTGGGTGGTAGGAAATTTGTGCCGGCGCAGTGAACCCACAACTTTTCACACAGAGATAGTCCCACGAGCACTGGAGCAGTTAAATTGAAACAAGACATTCGGCTCATTTCAGTTTCACTTTCAATGTAATGACGTCAGCGTTCACCACCTCCTGAGGCTATAAAAATAAAAAGTAAATCCCTCTGCTATTTATAGCAGAGGGAGTTTGCAGTGGTGTGCCGAGGTCATAACAGTTACGTCCTTGGCACACCAGCACCACAGCCAAGCACGTAACTGTTATGTCCTCAGCACGGAATGGGTTAATGGCCCTGAGCAACTTTATGTTGTTTAGCAGATGGCTCAACGTTCCAATGTTATAAAGTGTAGCATCAGGGAATGCCTGTGAATTAGGGTACCATTTTGCAATCATAGACAGAAATTACTTGACATAACCATCAGACAGAATTGAATGGGTTAATGCGTGGAACAAATTACAAGTTATTGCCACTGAAATTGAAAAGTGAGGACTGCGTTGTGCTTGCTGTGGGACAACACTCAGGCGGCGCCTCACTAATGTGGAGCACGTTGTGCTCGCTGTGGGACAAGACTCAGGCAGCGCCTCACTGATGAGGACCACTTAGTGCTCCCTGTGGGACAAGACTCAGGCTGCACCTCACTGATGAGGACCACGTTGTGTGCCCTGTGGGACAAGACTCAGGTGGCACCTCACTAATGAGGACCATGTTGTGCTCGCTGTGGGACAAGACTCAGGCGTCGCCCCACTGATGAGGTCCAATCAGCCTGAAAGTGGTCTAGGCGACTTGTGTTCTCAGCTACAGGGGAACTAGCCTGGGAGTTCATTAAGTCCAAAGGAAAGATGCATTATAATGCAACCCAAGAAGACACCAGTGGCTTTACAAGCATTTCAAACATCACCTTTGTGTTTCAGAATAATGTATCTTACTCCGATGTACTACTAAAGTGACATTACTTTTCTGTTTGATTTCATGTGCTACAGATCTTTCTGAAGAGGATTGGTTTATTAAAACAGTACAAATAAAAACCAATTAAAATCCACCCAAACACAAATCCTAGTTCAAATAAAATGCAGCTAAAGACCACTATGTGGCAACATTGCAAAATGAGGCATAGCCCACATTGGTGAAACTGTACTATTTGCAACCATTTATTTTTCTCAAACAGCACACATTGTGCATGTTTGAAACTGAAAACAAACTGTAACATCATCGTAGTGTGACGGCCAGCTCTGACCTCCCACCCTTTGAGACGGTTGTGCAGACTTATTGCTAAGAGTGCCCAATGGTGTTCACTTTTCACACAGTACGAGCACACCTTAGGTACATGACTTCTTTTCAGGTTTGTTTCACAACCACAGGTCCAAGTTTCCCAGGTGCATGAATGTCTACATTCCAACCGACTTATGGTTCCAAAGTTCCACAAGAGTAGATCTGGAGGATGTAGCAGTGTCCCTGGTAAGTTGGAGCTCTTTGAATGATAAAATCTGCCATGAAGCTGATATTAAGTCTTTTCTGAAAAATCTGAAGACATGGCTTTTCCAGCCTATTAACCTTAGCCATTCCTTCCTGACTCAAAATCCGCCTCAATTTGGATATCTTAGTAAGAGAGCCAAGAATTAAGAAACTGTTCAGGAACGTGCGCTACACCAGAATAATTAACATAACGGGCTAAACCAGTACAGGGATTTTCTTGGCATTCTTGGATTTGTAGTTCTAGATTTACAGTTGGATAAACAACACTGCAAGTTCCAGAATAGAAAAAAAACCTGGATGGGAGCAGTTTGTTCCCAGTGCCTGAGAAACCTGGCAAGGCTGCACAAACTCTCAAACTGGTTGGGATCCTCTGCTGTGTTTTTCGTCGCTATTAAGAAAGCTATTAGCTTTTATCCCTTGATCAAATGTCACCTGCCTCATTCCTAAGCTATATGTTTACCAGTCCTTGTCTTCAGATGTGTTCAGGGCCATTGGTTCAACTCAGATGAAACATACCTGCAACTACCAGATAGGGCTGCCACCAGGGAAGTAGTTTACTGGTCTGGCTGGTATTTTCATGCCAGGACGGGTAAAGAAGAAAATCAGGAAAATCAATCAAATTCATTCCTTTTAGCCCTTTGAATATAAAATCAAAGGAACAAATGTAAGATGAAAACATAGTAAAGGAATGTTAAAGTTGTCTATACTATTACCAAATGGTTTTCAAAGCAAATGAAGCAGTTCACTGTGTGAAAAAAGAACACAATGGATTTTACATAAATTGTTATTCCAGTACCTGCTCTTGGCCATCCAAAAACCAACAAAACTCAAAAACGGGCAGCATGTTTGCCCGAGAAAGGTAACTGCTCCCAGAGGGACATTAGAATGTCATTCGAAAGCCTGGCACCAGAGTTTGTATTCTGTGGTAACTGGTAGCGTGGCCAACTTTCCATCAGAATTTAACAGGTCACTCTACACACACACACAAAAGACCTCACAAGACACTTATTTGAAGCGGAATGGACGGAGTAGCTGAGCACTTATTGTTGTTTTATTCCATAACACCCACATGTTTACCTACTGAAAACTAGCACAAAACATGATAGCTGCTCTAGGCACGTTTTCCTTAACCAGATGCCTCCACAGAAAGACGGCAACGCCACGCTGGGCTTGGTCGAATTCCAGAATCTGTGGAAGAAGGTGCAGCGTTGGAAGGTAAGTCGTCTGGCACCAGTAATCATGCTTACACTTGCCTGCAAAATAATACTCAATAACTGGAATCTTTCAGGAAATGGCAAGAAGGGTTGTCCTTTCTCAGAGGGGCGGATAATATCTCACTACACTCTTCGCCCTGGCGTCCTTCACATAGGAAGCTATGGAAATCCCTTGACACCTTTTCCTTTAAATATGACCCTCCCTGAACCAAACGACCTCGCAGGAGTCTCATGCATACATTTTATTGTCTCCTTAGATGATAACCAGTACACAACTACTTGTGATAGGACATTCTCCCTATAGGTCTCTTTCCCGAACATGCACCCTCTCATCTGTCCCTTCACTCAGGGACCATAACACATTGGACAGACTTCACATTATCCTCATAATGTCTTTAATATAATACCATATATACGATATGGGAAGATATGTGGGTTACCTGCTGTTTAGATATTCTAGACTGACATCAAGATTGTACACAGGATATGTGATTATGAATATTAAAATACTGTACTGGATGCTCTGACATTATATCCTTGACGTTGCTTATTCAAACATTTATAGCTCCAAATGTATGTCTATCACACGACCTTATGGTCAGCCTACATAAACATGTCGGCAACAAGGTCCAACTGTGGCTTCAATCTAACCGCAATTCCATTTGTCACTTCATTTGTAACTTTCTTTTGTAATTTCCTCCTCTTTTGTAATTCTTTCCTTCTATTGTAATTGTAATTAATTATCATTTATAATCTCATTTGTAATTGCTTATCATCTCATGCCAGTTTGTGTTTTTCTTTATTTTCACTTCTGTTCTCGTTTTTCTAGAAAAACCCAATAAAAATTATTTGAAAAAAAAAAAAGTCATCATGGGGTGAGGGATGGTCGGTGTCTAGAGAGCAGTGCACAGGGAGAACGTAAAGTGGCCGTAGACAGAGTCTAGGCTTTCTGGTGTCATCAAATCTAGCTGCGTCATTGTGAATGCCACAAGACGGGAGGTAAGGCCTGGTGAGCTGTTGTGACCTTGCAAAGGCACAGCCACGTCTGGAGAAGCTAGAGACGTTAGCTGTGAACTAGACACATTGTCTGACATCACTGCAAACACAACATTGGCTGACATTCATGGGTGTTTTTACTTTCACCAGCCCACCAACTTGGTGAGGTTGTACATTACATTCCTTACCTACTTTCACAATTTCCAACAAAATGAGCTTACAGTATAGCAGGATTGAAAGTGATACAGTTAACCAAATAAACAAAAAATAATATTGATACATAGTTACCCCACTGTCGGCCTCAGCTCTAGGGCAGCAGCGCCCGGCTTACACCAGGAAGTCCATCAGGTGGGACGATATCGCCAGATTACCTCTCAGGCGATACTGGGAGTAGTTACTGAGGCATGACCTTTCCTGGGAACAAAGTCTATCTTCTCTGCTCTCTGGTGGGTGCCAGTGGCGTAACGAAACGTGAGGGGGCCCCCCTGCAAAGTACATGGAGTGGGGCCCCCCACTCTCCGGACCCAGTAAGGAACTTGCAGGCCAGGTGTCCACTGCCCGTGCGCAGTGCCGGAGGTGCCCCCTGGAGCTCGGCCACCCCCCTCCCCCACCACAAACACACACACACCGTGGAGGTTGCAGGGGCTATTGTTACCCCACTGCTTATTGCCAAGGTTTCTAGAAAACCAAACTCCATGTTCTAGAGTTATCTAGAAAATGCTAATTTGTATAGTAAAAGAGAGCCCCAATCGGAGTGCGGTAACCCTTACGTCCCTGGGTCCTGGTGCCACTGTTCCTGCTGCTCTAATGATAGCTATGTCCCCTATTTTAGATGACTGAAGTGATGTGGCATAGGTTATAAAACTGGGAATGTAGAGGGTTGCTTTTGCAGGTTTACAAGTACAAATCTGAGAAACGTTTGCTTGAGAGGTGCCTTCTTCACTAGAGTATTGTTTACCCTTTTAGAATTTTGGATCCCAAACCTTTGTGTATTTTCTGCTTCGTTCCAAGTACCCGCGAAGGAAAGTGCCCATGAGCTGAAAGCACTCCTACCGGTTACATCCAACCTGACTTTCCTTGATTCTTTCTTGTTCGTGGCTGCCTTAGCAGTCAGACACTTACAACCCGGTTAATGTTTGTCAGCAGTGCATTGAAACTCCATCACCTGACCTTAAAGATCCTGCCAAGTTAGTTGAGTTGTTACTTTCAGAATGTATTAATCTAGCCCTGGGGCCATTACATTGCTGGGGTTGGGCTTATTTCAGTACTTTATTGTTAAATGAAAACAGGATCATCATAAGTAAGCAGCTTGAGAGGGCCTATCACATTGTTCACAGTAACCAAACTGGTATTATCAAGTAAAGCACCTCCCAAAAATATTCACATCTTAAACAAAGCAAACAACACTTAACCACAATTGTGCATGTTATTAGACATGCCATCACCAAAGGCACCGCCAGCGGCTGCCACTGGAGCTGCAGCCTTCACACATTATTCCGCAGACAATGCTGTGTGCTCAGCCCTTGCAGCCATAGTTTCCTCTCTGAGCTGAGCACTAACCCTTGAGACTGCTCTAAAGGACTCCAACTCCACACCCAGTCAACATTGATCTGTGTTACTAATGAAGGTATTGCGCTGAGTCCCTTTTCCCTGCTCAGAAGCATCTAATCCAGAGTGGATGAAGATCCAGTCTTTCTCTGAAGAGAAGGTAGCTGAGCAGGATATTTAAATACCCACAAACCTTTATGTCACATCTTCATTCCCACAATCCTTTCTTCCATTGCTGCAATCTTTAAATGCGATTTTCAATAATTAGGCTGACTTTTCCTTACATTGTAACATATTCCACGTGTTTCGTTTATATTTAAAATAAGCCACTGTACCTTTCAAAGGTTTATCTTTTTCCTGGGATGACAAGCACTAACCTTCTTTTGTAAAATAAATAAATAATAGTAATACAAAATTTATAAAGCGCCTGGTTACTCCATACGGAGTGTTCCTGCACTAGAAATTAATTCTCCATTATAGAGCCAAAATGCACAGTCTACCCGCCCTAAATTTGTTTAAAAAGCCAAGTCTTAAGTTTCTTATGAAAGACTAATCCTGAGCATTCCTGTCTCAGATCCAGAGGCATAGTGTTCCACATTTTGGAAGCCAGAAACTAAAGGAACATCCTTCCATGGGTGCTTTTTTCATGATGGGGATTATGGTGAACGCAGCTCCGGCAGACTTAAAACTTCTTCTGGATCGATAAGGCTTCACCAGAGAATATAGGTAATAAGGTCCTTTATAATTCAAGATTTTATGGCAGAAGCACGTGGCTTTAAAGGACACTCTCTTGCTTAGCGGGATTTAGTGTAGTTTAGCAAGGGCTGGTCCCATGGAGGAGCGTCTCGTGATGTTCAGCTGCAAACTTGCTGCCGAATTCTGCACACTCTGGAGCTTTCTCAACCTCCCTTGTGTGGCTCCGAGATATAACACATTACATTAGTCCAGTCTGGACAAGGCCAGGGCCTGGACTACTGTTTTCCTGGCGGCTTCACACGGAGAAGGCCCCTGATCTTGTTCAATGTTTTAAGGATACCAACACATTTCACCGCGAGGCTGGCTGTCTGGCTGTCAAATGATAGATTTTCTCAAACCATATGCCTAGGTTCTTCACTTTCGGCTAAGGAACAGGTACTGGTCCAAGTGCGTCTGGCCAAAGACTGTCAAAACTCTGAATCTGACATTTGTTTGCAGTTTACGTGTCAGTGAAATGCCCTGCATGCCCTGCTCAGCAGTCTGGAGAAGCACAGCCTGAAAAGAACATCCCAGATACTGCAAGGAGTGCGCACTGTTTGGCTCCAGCACACCTCAAAGAGTAGCTCCCGGAGTGGTGTGATAAGTGAGCCATGCCACCTCCATGTAAGGTGGAAACGGAGCCCCGGCACTGTTGGAAGGACCCCTCTGGTGTGTTTGGGCAGTGGTGGTACAGATGGAGAGGTACTACTCCTCCTGGAGCTTGCCCATCCTGATGACATGCCATCAATCATGGCGACAGATAATCCAGCCACCAATTGACTGCCCTTTGGGCTGTTCAAAAATGTGAATGACATTTCCAGCTAACCAGTGACTGTAGGTGGCAGGCCCATTGCCCCAGTGGGCACCATTGCGCCAAGAGTGCTTACAGTATGTTAAGATTTGCTTCCATTATGCCACAGAAAGCATTACGGAGGACACCATTGTGCCAAGTATTCCCACATAATATTCAGAATTACCATCATTATGCATGATTAGATTTGCTCCATTATTCATTATTAGTATATGTTTGAATATGCACATCCCTCAATAATCCTTAATGCGAGCTCAGAGTTGCATCATCACTCAGTAATCCTTACTGCATACCCAGATTTGCACTATCGCCCAGTAGTAATCAGTACATGCTGATGTTTTCACAGTCATTTAGAAATGTCGACTGAATGGCCACATTTGTAGCATCACTCAAATTCTATTTTATGCATGGATTTAAATCATCACTTAGAAAGCTTGTGCATGATCACTTTTGCAGCTTCGCTGAGAAATATTGACTGAATGCACTCTTTTCAGAGAACTGAGATCTTTACTCACTGCCATAAGCATTCGCCTCAAGCCTGGGCTTGAGCCGTCTGATTCTACCAGTGCTAGTTTCTAAGGGACCATTTAAGTGTCACTCGTAACCCCCTAACACCTCTGCACCCAGAGTTACTGGTATCCCGTGTATTGATAGCTTGGGAGAGAGATAGAGGGTGGGATGTATGTATTTTGCTTTATTTCTTAATCGTCTAAGCTCTGGCACACAGTTAAATCTTAAAAACATAAAAATGAAAACATTTACACATCACCTTGACCGCTTTTCTTGTCTCTGTTTCTAATTGGAAGCCATCCGTACATTACTGTCGCCCGTTACTCTGCCTCCGCCGTGTTAGTCTTGGTAAATGAATGCTTTTAAATGGAATGTACCCTTTCATTGTTCTCTTTCCAATGTGTTTTCATTATCATGATTATGAATTATGGAAAATTATTTTGTATGTTCGTCGTCCTTCAAGGGTTCTGTCGACATATACTATTCCTACAACGAAGTGATGGTGTTTAAATTGAATCATTTATGTTGGTGAAATATATGCAATGTACATTTCACAACTGAAACAGTAATACCTGATGCAGTGTGAAACTGAATGTTACTTCAAAGGAGTACTAAAGTGGTGCAGAGGTATGTAGTGAGCTGAGTTGAGATAGAGTTGGGCGAGAAATTGAAAGTTGAAGCCTGGATCTGGCTCAACTCGAGGTCCCATTGGGACCTTGAGCCCATACCGAGCCGAGCCTTCATGTGCCTTCTGCCTGCCACCCTCGCTCTACCTTTATGGACAAAGAGGTGAAAACAGAACCTTAACATTTGAGATAAAAAGGAGAGACAAACAGATACCCATTCAGTGAATGATTTGTACAAAGTGGAACCAGAACACTTGGATTCATTGCGGCTTCCCCCGTAACTAAATTGTGTGATTTTAGGCAGATATTTCTTTTTACCTACTTTTTCTTCACTATTGCATATGAAAGCACCTTCAAAAACGTGAAAACTGTCTTGCCTTTTAGTTCATTAATAGCACTATTGCCAGGGTGGGGGCGGGGCAGAAATGGTTATAAATTCAAGTTAAAAACTATCACTTTTGATAAGTACTGTCTCAGACAGTGTTTCCATGTGATTTATAATGTCACAGCTTCCACTTGTTCAAGAAGTATGATTTACATGGCGAACGTGTTCGCAGCTAGGCTCGTGCACGGGCTCTAACAACCACCCAGACCCTTGGCTCGGCTCGGTCTTGGCTCGCACTGTTAATTTGTTGGATCGCTCACCTCTAAGTCGTGGATTCGTCTACCTACCTTCCATGAGATCAGTCATAAGTTATTGTCCGTTTACTCCCTCAAAGTTCCATGTTTAACTTTCCAATGATGTGTTCCGAGGGAATAGTCCCATTGTTTCCCAATCCCCAAGGACTGGGCGCACGCTCCAGCCTTCCGTGGGTGACCTTAGGCCTGACTGACGTGAGCAGTGGTTGTCCGTTCGATTTCCTGACTACATTCTATGACGTTTATCACAAACAACATTGTTTCTTTAATTTATGGACCAAATGAAACTTCGAGTAGAAAAAAGGTAACGGATATATTTATATGTAGAATGTGTAGAACTGTGTCATGGAGGGCCCCCCTCTCATAGCTGCCAAGGTTTCAGATTGCTATGTGTGACATTTTCATAATTTCAGTGTGATTAGGAGTGACATTTCAATGACGATGAGTGACACTATCTCGAGAGCAAAATAAAGCAATGAATAAGAGGAAATATATAAATATCAGAATTTACAGCCATTTGAACAACGAGAAAAAGATTTTAAAACTGCTGCAAAGCATCACTAGCAATTAGAGGGCACTAGTGCCCTTGTAATCTGATCGTACTGTAAAGCTGGGCAGGACGGCCCCCCAGCTGGAGAGATCTTGTTTTATTTGGCGCAGGGCGCCGCCCTTGGCGCTATAATGAGGCAAATTGCATGCAGTGCTAGTCGATTAGTACGGCACCCCCTCCCTCCCGACGCTGTTACACTACAGTATTGAACACTAACGTCCCACTGTTGAAGAAGAGAGAGGCTGCTTGCTGCACAATAATTCCTAGAGTATATGAGGTCGTAGGCAGCCCAGAATGAATCCAATTTTATAGCAACCAAGCGCAACTTCATACCTGGCAGACATGGGATGTGAGAGAGCCGTCCGTGCTGAAATAAGTGTAAAGGCGTGCAGCGGTAAAAATCAAGTAACTTTTAAGTGCTTGTGCTGCAACTTCTTGCTGCTTGCGGCGGCACTCAGTGGAACAGTCTAGCCATTGATGGGCGATAAACTAAGTGACCCTGAGTGAGTTTAGAACGATCAGACACAGGGCAGAGGGAGCAAAAAGACTGCAGAGAGGGGCTCTCACCAAACAAGCTCCTTCTGGCACCCATCTGATACCAAATTCCCGCCTGTCGGGACCTGCAATGGCAACATTAGAGATGCTGGTAAATAATTGAACTCCGCAAGGATTGTTACGTCGAGGGGATGTGGAGGGTAATTTTGAATGAAGTCTTGCTGGGGTCACACTGTAAACTTAAAAAAACAAACTTTCTTTTCTGTCCCACAGCATGGCAGTGTGAACGGACCCCACCCGTCCCCAGAGTGAATAAGTAATCGCTTACTGCGGCGCCACCCGGGCAATGATTTTAAGGGTACTCACCAGCTGCACAGTCTGCTCTGGGCTCCGTCGCAGCTGCCACGGTCCCGTTAGTCGAGAGCCCAGTCGTCGGGAATCACAACATAGATTCATTTTAAATTTTACCGCGGCGGTGCAAGCATAACTACAATTTGCTGCACAGAAACTTTGCTGCTTGACCCCTGCCCTCCTGCGCCACAGGCTACAGCAGGACGTGACGTACCACGGCTATCGATTCGAAAGTCGGCTGTTGACACTGGGCGCAAACTATTACATTGTAGCCTGACAGCTCCTGAGGAAGTCCAAATGAAATGCATTGGGGGCAGGCGCAAATGCCAATGCATTTCAGTTGGACTTCCTCAGGAGCTGTCAGGCCAGGGTAAAGTGTTGAGGGGGCCCCCTGGGGCTCGGGGCCCCCCCGCACCGCGG
>CAWUFW010030328.1:0-17450 GCA_963921515.1 Calotriton arnoldi
GCATAAATACTTTACACATTGCCTCTGAGATAAGCCTGACTACTTTTTGTGCCAAGCTACCCAGGGTTAAGAACAGGTTAATTTAGTGACTTTTTGTCAGTCATCCTGCAAGGCATTGGGGCTGTTTCTTGACCAGGGCTCACACCCCAGTGAACCAACAACCCAATTTCTCACACTAATCAAATATTAATGGTGTCCCATTGCTGATTCATAAAGACCAAAAAGGGTTTCGACCAGGCAAACATTTGGAATCCAGCACTTACTGCTTGGTTGAAGCTTATGAATTTGTCAACATAGATAACATATCAGCTGTGGTGATTTTATTAGATGCAGAGAAGTCTCAGCGTATTAGAAAAAATTGAGTTCACTTTCCAGCTGACCAGGTTGATTGAATCCCTGTATAACACATCATGAGCCCAGACAATAATAAATAGCAAAATGGTAGATATAGTAAAACCAAAGACAGGTACATGATAGGAGTGTCCTATGTCCTCAGTGCTTTTGCTCTTTTAATTGAACCCCTTGTCATCTACATTAACTTGCTTTGCAATATACTTCCCTCAATAAACAATACCTCCAAGATACAATTATAAGCTAATATTATAGAGCTCTTAGACCCTGAACCAGCAACATTATTAATGCAAAAGAAGCAGTAAAGAATTATTCAAAATTAGGAAGATATTAAATTAGTGAGCCAAAATATGAAGTGCAAAAAAGAAGCTCCCGTCAGTCTTGAAACATATTATAATAGAAACCCCAAACACTATCTAGGAGTCAAGTTTACAGAAGATTCTGACATATCTTATGAATCAGATTACCAATGACTAACTTTTAAAGTTAAATGTTTTTTGCAGCAATGGAAATAATTGCCACTTCCATAATCAATTGGATAACTTTAATTACAGTGACCATACTATTGCTTTTCTGTGTTTTCATATAACTATAGCTTGCTTCCTGATGAATGCCTTCTTCACAAAAATAAATGCTCTAATTTCAATGTTTATATGGACCCATAAGCAATCATGAAGAAAAATGTTAATTAAAGCTTTCCGAAGAAAGAGGGGAACTAAACCTCCACAGCTTGTATGCATATTACTTAGCAGCTGCTTGTCTGTTTCAATACTTTCTGAAATCATCATAACTGCTTCTGTTGCCAATTTATAGCGGGCACCATCAATACCCTGTCAGGTGCCTAACAAACTTTAGAAGACCACAGCATTCTGGAAATGTAAAAATATAATCTCATTGAACTAACATAAGCCTGGTTCATGGAGAATTCATCTACAATTCTCAACAAACCTTTTTACACCTTCCCACAGGATGATATACAAAAAAAGAGAATTTAGGAAAGGATGGGGAGTGACCATTATCCACCATAAACTGCTTACCAGTAAGGAGAGGGACCTTATAATGGACACTTTATTTGAATCTCTGATTGTCCAAAGTGCAATTAATGCCAATATCTCATTCATTATAGTGTAAGAAATTGGGTTATTGGTTGAGCTGAGGTGTAAACCTGCTCAGGCAACAACGACAATCCTTGTCAGGCTGCACCACAAAGGTCACTAAATTAACCTGTGCTTAACCATCTGCTAGACTGGCACAAAACTAGTCAGGATTAATTTAGAGGCAATCTGTAAAGTATTTATGCAGAACACAAATGATAATAAAGTGGTAACACAACACAATCAAAATCCCAAACTAATTTAGAAACATAAAGTATATTCTAATAAATAAAATGATACCAGAATGACAAAAATCTAATCAGTAGAACCAGAGGCTCAGGGCCTGATTTAGTTCTTGGCGGATCTGGTCCCACTATCAGTTTTCCGTTGGTTTCCCTGCTCGCCTACTAGGCAGTCCGCCCACTCAATTTAGATGCTGGCGGACGTATGGACAATAGCCCGTCTGAGTACTGCTGTGTCCGCCAGCATGTTCCTGCCGCGTCGATGGCGCCATAGGCAATAGCGGCTGTCGGGGGGAGTGCAGCCAATATTTCTGCCAGTCCAATCACGATGTGCCTTCCCGCCAATGTAACTATGGGGGGTAGACCTCCACACCTGAGTTGGAGGTTTCAAAGGGATATACAGTAGAAACTCACCTTTTTATCTTTTTCCACTTCCATTTTCAGCATGAACTGATCATCCAAATCCTTCCTTTGCTGCTGCTACTTGACCACAAAGCAAATCAACTCAGTCTTCCCCAGAATCGAAGGTCAGCTTCTATTTTTACTTGTTTCCTTTTGAATTGTCTGCGTACATTAGGTCTGGACTCATGCATTTTTTAAATTCTCTTACAAGCAATATTTTTCTAAAGTGTAGCATATGTGTGTAATATTGTCACTTAAAAAATGTAAAGAAACACACTCGTATTATTTTTTTTGTATTGTCAAATCTGGTGCAAGCTGTCGTCATGATAATGGACACTGACACAAAAATTGACATTAATCAAAATTCAAAATGTGCTCATACATGTGTGTAAATTATTTTTCATAAACTATCAAATTATAAACATGTGCATTTCACAAATTTTGAATAATTTTAATTTAACATAATTTAGCAATTGCCCTAGACAAGGTAAAACTTTTTTTTTTTTTTAAATAAATGTAAAATCAATGTTAGTTCTACACTTTAATCATTATATATACTTATTTATGTAAAATTTCTCCTTGTCTAGTGCATGTTCTGTATTTTATTATTTATTTTTATTGCAGATGTGTTTATTTTTTCACTTATTAAGTTAAAGTAAACACATCTGTAATAACACTAAAAAAAAAATTCAATTGTATTTTTGGTCTAGTGTCCATTATCATGATAAATGCTTGCACCACAATTTTAATGTCCATTACAAATTTTTTATCACTAATGTTTGGACTGCTCAAATATGTCATTTAACAAAACTTCAGTATTTTCTATCATAAGTGTAAGTAAGAATATGTATTTCACAATCTCATCTTTAACATTTTTATTAATCAATGAATTGTAAATGAATAATAATGGTAGGACAAACATTGTAAAAAGAAAATATAAATGGGATACTTCTCTTATAAAGGTTTAGTCAAATAAAAATACAAAAGGATAACAAAAGGGTTGCACACCAGAATAGGCTGTGGCTTTGTTGTCCATAACATGCCTCCTAAACAAACTCCGAAGGGTAACCTCCTTAGGAAGGGGCATCCTTTGGGCACAGAGCAGGCAAGTCAAGGTTTTTTCTTGGGAGGGGTGATTTACATTTGGTAGGGGTTAAGGACAGGCAAGAGGTGAATTCAAAAGCAGGAGAAAGGGTAGGAGGGGTGGTAGAGGATTGGGTTTTGGAGGTAGAGGGACCTGGACTGGGTGATGTGGTTGTGTCTGTATGTTTGGCAGTTGCACGTGGGTCTGGTGTTTGTTATGTATGTTTAGATGTGTGTTTTTTGGCTGGTGTTTGATATTCTGGTGAGTGTGTGCATTTGCTTTTGGTTGGAGTTGTTTTGTGTATAGGTGAACTTTTGTGTGAGTGTGTTGCTTTTTATGAGGGTGTTGTTGTGGTGGTTGGTGTGGTTGTGGTGTGTGTGGGTGTGGTGGTGGTGGTTGTGGTGCTTGTGGGTGTGCTGCTGGTTGTGGTGGTGGTTGCAATGATTGTGGTTGTGCTGGTGGTTGTGGGTGTGGTGGTGGTTGTGGTGCTTGTGGGTGTGCTGGTTGTTGTGGGTGTGGTGTTGTGCTATGGTGGTTGTGAGTGTGCTGGTGGATGTGGGTGTGGTGATGGTTGTAGTGCATGTGGGTGTGGTGGTGGTTGTGGTGGTTGTGGGTGTGGTAGTGGTTGTGGGTGTTGTGCCTGAGGTGCCTGTGGGTGTAGTATCAATTGTATGTGTATGTTGTTTGTGTGTTTCTTTGTGTGTTAATGTATATGTGTGTGTGTGATTGTGCTGCTTGTGTCTGTTGTAGTAGGTGCATGAAAATAAGTGAGTGTGCTTGGGATTGGGATGGGAGTTTGGATTGGGGTTGAGGAAGGTACCTGAGTTGGGACAGAAGGTTGGCCTGGTTGAGAGCAGTAGCGGTCCGTGCAGGGCGTGCTTGCCGGGCGGTGACGTGGGGCGGGGGAGGGGCAGGGTGGGGGGTAGTAAACACCGGAATACGGATGAATGCAGGTAAGTAGACAATTAAATTACTAAAATGAATTTCGTTGCGCGCGCTGCATCGCCAAATGCGATGCAGTGCGCGCAACGAAATTCGATTTTAGTAATTTAATTGTCTACTTACCTGCATTCATCCGTATTCCGGTGTTTACTACCCCCCACCCTGCCCCTCCCCCGCCCCACATCACCGCCCGGCAAGCACGCCCTGCACGGACCGCTACTGGTTGAGAGGCTGTGGTTAGTGAGGATGCTGCTATTTTGTCAAGTAATCTCTGCATGCCAGACATTGAACTGTGAATGGCATCCAGTAATGCAACCATTTGTTGCATTTGGCTGGTAAGGCCCTGGATGTCATTTACTATCGCAGTCTGGCCTACAGAGATGCTGCGTAAGAGGTCAATAGCCTCCTCACTCACACAGCCAGGGTGAAAGGGGCAGGAGGTGAGGTGCCTGTGGTAAAGGAGACCCCAATCCTTTTAGGGGGTCGGGTTTGGTCAACTGGCGGGGAGCAAGAGGGAGGGTGGAGAGGTGCCTCTGGGTTGTTGACAAGGATGATGTTGGTACCGTTCCATTAGGGTTCACCACCACTAGGTACTGGTCACTTCTAAAGGCCTCCAAAGAAGATGACGAGGTGGTGGCCTCTGTTCCAGTCCCCTCAACCTCCGTGGCACTGTGTCCATCAGTGTCAGATGTTTCACTACTCGAAATACAGTGGCCAGCTGCTTCTGCGCCTTCTTGCCCAATGTCTCCTTCACCTGCTCCTGAAGATGCTGTAAAGACATATACAATAGTTTTATTGTCTCTGTGTAAACATAACTGGTCATAACTATCCTGTAGTGGACTTACTCCTTCCAGTGGTGTAGCTGGGGGGTCGATGGGGAAAGACCGCCCCAGGTGGCATGAGTTTTGGAGGGCGGCGGCCGGCCCCTCCTCCAACCCGCTCTTACCTGCGGCTGTCGTGGCCCCAAGAACCGACAGCACCCACCCCGCTCTTCAATCAGGCTGCTGCGGGTGGCAAATGCAGGGGCCCCCACGGGCAGCCTAAGGCCTAGCTATGCCACTGACTCCTTTGCAGACCAGCTCCTTCCTGTTGCTGCTGCTGTCCCTGTCATCTGCTGCTGAACAGAGGTCAGATGTTCGAGGCCCTCCTCCACCCGCAGGCTCCTGCCTGAGGCTCATCCCTGTTGGTACAGTGGTACTGTTCAGCTGATTGACTGCCCTTTTGTCCCTCTTTTGCTATTCTGGCCCTCTCTCTGCTTTTGTTTCTTTTTCTGCCTTTGGCTTTGGTTTCTTCCTCTGGCTTCCTCGCTGCATCCTCTTTTCTTTCCCGCTTTTTTCTGTCCTTTTCCCTCATTGCCGCTGCGATCGGCCACGGCCTGCCCCCCTCCGGTGTCCTTTCCCACGTTCCCACCTCCCAGCTGTCTGTCCCCCGCAGCACTACTTAATGACGGCCGCTGAGTGATGAAGGTGCAGTCCAAGAGACTTGCTCCTTTGCAACACAGCTCTGTCTTGTAGCTGCTGCTGTCCCCGTCATCTGCTGCTGACCCAGAGGTCAGGAGTTTGAGGACCTCCTCCACCCACAGGCTCCTGCCTGCACCTCATCCCTGGTGGTCCAGTGGTAGAGTGTCACTGCTCTGCTGCTTGACTGCTCTCCTGTCCCTCTTATGCTGTTCTGTCCCTATCTCTGCTTTTTTCTTTTCTCTTTCTGACTTTGGCTTTGTTTTAGTCCTCTGGCTTTCTCAGTGTATCCTCTTTTCTCTCCCGCTTTTTGCTGTCCTTTTCCCACATTGCCACTTCGATCACCTGCGGCCCACTCTCCTCCAGTGTCCTTTCTCACTCCCGCGATCCCATCTCCCAGTCCCCCCCCGCAGCATTACTTAATGATGGCTGCTGCGCGGTGAAGGTGCAGTCCACTATCCTGTAGTGGATTTGCTCCTTCGCAGCCCAGCTCTGTCCTGTAGCTGCTGCTGTCCTCATCATCTGCTGCTGACCCGGAGGTCAGGAGTTCGAGGCCCTCCTCCACCCGCAGCAAGAGCTGTTGATTTAAGAAAGTGATAATCACTTAGCCTATAGTATAGGGCATATTTATTAAATACATGCCAGGAGGACAACAGTAGACAGATTCTAAATGTACGGAGGGACACCTGTAGTGATGATGTCTGTAGCCAAGATGTAGTTTTATGTAGATTTATTGAGTTCAGTTACAGGTAGTTGAGTTGTAAAGATGCAGCCCCACCAGGAGCAGTCTGCCTGCTGCTCAGCCCATACTCCAACTGACATACTCAAGCATCCAGGCACCCAAACATTCCATTCAAGACTCTCACACCAACATTCCATGCATCACATTCACACTGGCTGAGCAGCTAGGGAGTATGTAACCAGATAAATACAACACAGGTTACTACATACCTTCCCTTCTTCTACAAAACAAAAATAGCAACCACCAAGAAGAGGAAGGTTCAAACAAAGGGAACCCCAAGAAAAAGAAAAATGGAAAAGTAGAGAAAAAGCGAGAAGAAAGTGGACACAAAGGGGCCGATTCCGATCTCGGTCGGAGGCGCACCCAATACCATTCGGTCGGGAAAAAAGCCATGCGAAAGCCTGTTTCCCGACCGATCCGTACAGCACACCAAATGAGCAAGTACGATGCGCACAACAGCAAAGAATCCGGCCGAGCCGTACTCACCCAAACCAGGTCCTGTTCTCCGTCCGTGGCGAATCTGGAAACGCCGAATCGAGGCGCACGGAAGGAAAAATGCAGCCCCGTCCGGCCGGACAAGTACGATGCGCTTTCCGTACGCGCCGAACCCGTCGCTACGCACGGCACGTCAAAGCATCCGGGAGAGGCGCACATAAGCTCTGATTCGCGCCACAACACGATCCACGGCTCCGAGACGAACACGGCAGCGACGAGGACGACGCGAAGCGACGAGGACGAGGCGAAGCGACGAGGACGAGGCGAAGCGACGAGGACGACGTGAAGCAACGAGAAGGACGAACGACACGAACCAACCATGAATCCCTTCGTCCCGATCATACCAATATTCTACATATACTACCGGAACAGGCACGGACGCGTACGGCGCAGAAGGTAAGAAAGACACCAACCACAAAACACATACAACACGTACACGACACATCACACACACACACAGGGATGCAGAATATACTTACACCAGCAACAGCAGCACCATAGGGGCGGGATGCCCATCACCAATGCCACATATGCACACAGGGGCCTGAATGCGCACCACCACCCCTACCCAGGGGGGGCAGGATGCCTACCACCACTACCACCCTTACCCAGGGGGGGCTGGATGCCTACCACTACTACCACCCTCAGCCAGGGGGGGCAGGATGTCTACCACTACTCCCACCCTCACCCAGGGTGGGCTGGATGCCTACCACTACTACCACCCTCACCCAGGGGGGGCAGGATGCCTACCACTAGTACCACCCTCACCCAGGGGGGGCAGGATGCCTACCACTACTACCACCCTCACCCAGGGTGGGCTGGATGCCTACCACTAGTACCACCCTCACCCAGGGGGGGCAGGATGCCTACCACTACTACCACCCTTAGCCAGGGGGGGCAGGATGCCTACCACTACTACCACCCTCACCCAGGGGGGGCTGGATGCCTACCACTACTACCACCCTCACCCAGGGTGGGCTGGATGCCTACCACTAGTACCACCCTCACCCAGGGGGGCAGGATGCCTACCACTACTACCACCCTCAGCCAGGGGGGCAGGATGCCTACCACTACTACCACCCTCACCCAGGGTGGGCTGGATGCCTACCACTACTACCACCCTCACCCAGGGGGGCAGGATGCCTATCACTACTACCACCCTCACCAAGGGGGGCAGGATGCCTACCACTACTACCACCCTTAGCCAGGGGGGCAGGATGCCTACCACTACTACCACCCTTAGCCAGGGGGGCAGGATGCCTACCACTACTACCACCCTCACCCAGGGGGGCAGGATGCCTACCACTACTACCACCCTTAGCCAGGGGGGCAGGATGCCTACCACTACTACCACCCTTAGCCAGGGGGGCAGGATGCCTACCACTACTACCACCCTTAGCCAGGGGGGCAGGATGCCTACCACTACTACCACCCTCACCCAGGGGGGCAGGATGCCTACCACTACTACCACCCTCACCCAGGGGGGCAGGATGCCTACCACTACTACCACCCTTAGCCAGGGGGGCAGGATGCCTACCACTACTACCACCCTCACCCAGGGGGGCAGGATGCCTACCACTAGTACCACCCTCACCCAGGGGGGCAGGATGCCTACCACTACTACCACCCTCACCCAGGGTGGGCTGGATGTCTACCACTAGTACCACCCTCACCCAGGGGGGCAGGATGCCTACCACTACTACCACCCTCACCCAGGGTGGGCTGGATGCCTACCACTAGTACCACCCTCACCCAGGGGGGCAGGATGCCTACCACTACTACCACCCTTAGCCAGGGGGGCAGGATGCCTACCACTACTACCACCCTCACCCAGGGGGGCAGGATGCCTACCACTACTACCACCCTCACCCAGGGGGGCAGGATGCCTACCACTACTACCACCCTTAGCCAGGGGGGCCGGATGCCTACCACTACTACCACCCTCACCCAGGGGGGCAGGATGCCTACCACTAGTACCACCCTCACCCAGGGGGGCAGGATGCCTACCACTACTACCACCCTCACCCAGGGTGGGCTGGATGCCTACCACTAGTACCACCCTCACCCAGGGGGGGCAGGATGCCTACCACTACTACCACCCTCACCCAGGGTGGGCTGGATGCCTACCACTAGTACCACCCTCACCCAGGGGGGGCAGGATGCCTACCACTACTACCACCCTTAGCCAGGGGGGGCAGGATGCCTACCACTACTACCACCCTCACCCAGGGGGGGCAGGATGCCTACCACTGCTACCACCCTCAGCCAGGGGGGGCAGGATGCCTACCACTACTACCACCCTTAGCCAGGGGGGGCAGGATGCCTACCACTACTACCACCCTCACCCAGGGGGGGCAGGATGCCTACCACTACTACCACCCTTAGCCAGGGGGGGCAGGATGCCTACCACTACTACCACCCTCACCCAGGGGGGGCAGGATGCCTACCACTACTACCACCCTTAGCCAGGGGGGGCAGGATGCCTACCACTACTACCACCCTTAGCCAGGGGGGGCAGGATGCCTACCACTACTACCACCCTCACCCAGGGGGGCAGGATGCCTACCACTACTACCACCCTTAGCCAGGGGGGCAGGATGCCTACCACTACTACCACCCTCACCCAGGGGGGGGCAGGATGCCTACCACTAGTACCACCCTCACCCAGGGGGGGCAGGATGCCTACCACTACTACCACCCTCACCCAGGGTGGGCTGGATGCCTACCACTAGTACCACCCTCACCCAGGGGGGGCAGGATGCCTACCACTACTACCACCCTCACCCAGGGTGGGCTGGATGCCTACCACTAGTACCACCCTCACCCAGGGGGGCAGGATGCCTACCACTACTACCACCCTTAGCCAGGGGGGCAGGATGCCTACCACTACTACCACCCTCACCCAGGGGGGCAGGATGCCTACCACTACTACCACCCTCAGCCAGGGGGGCAGGATGCCTACCACTACTACCACCCTTAGCCAGGGGGGCAGGATGCCTACCACTACTACCACCCTCACCCAGGGGGGCAGGATGCCTACCACTACTACCACCCTCAGCCAGGGGGGCAGGATGCCTACCACTACTACCACCCTCACCCAGGGGGGCAGGATGCCTACCACTACTACCACCCTCAGCCAGGGGGGCAGGATGCCTACCACTACTACCACCCTTAGCCAGGGGGGCAGGATGCCTACCACTACTACCACCCTCACCCAGGGGGGGCAGGATGCCTACCACTACTACCACCCTTAGCCAGGGGGGGCAGGATGCCTACCACTACTACCACCCTCACCCAGGGGGGGCAGGATGCCTACCACTACTACCACCCTTAGCCAGGGGGGGCAGGATGCCTACCACTACTACCACCCTCAGCCAGGGGGGCCGGATGCCTACCACTACTACCACCCTTAGCCAGGGGGGCAGGATGCCTACCACTACTACCACCCTCACCCAGGGGGGGCAGGATGCCTACCACTACTACCACCCTCAGCCAGGGGGGGCAGGATGCCTACCACTACTACCACCCTTAGCCAGGGGGGGCAGGATGCCTACCACTACTACCACCCTCACCCAGGGGGGGCAGGATGCCTACCACTACTACCACCCTCACCCAGGGTGGGCTGGATGCCTACCACTAGTACCACCCTCACCCAGGGGGGGCAGGATGCCTACCACTACTACCACCCTTAGCCAGGGGGGGCAGGATGCCTACCACTACTACCACCCTCACCCAGGGGGGGCAGGATGCCTACCACTACTACCACCCTCACCCAGGGGGGGCAGGATGCCTACCACTACTACCACCCTCAGCCAGGGGGGCAGGATGCCTACCACTACTACCACCCTTAGCCAGGGGGGCAGGATGCCTACCACTACTACCACCCTCACCCAGGGGGGCAGGATGCCTACCACTACTACCACCCTTAGCCAGGGGGGCAGGATGCCTACCACTACTACCACCCTCACCCAGGGGGGCAGGATGCCTACCACTACTACCACCCTTAGCCAGGGGGGCCGGATGCCTACCACTACTACCACCCTTAGCCAGGGGGGCAGGATGCCTACCACTACTACCACCCTCACCCAGGGGGGGCAGGATGCCTACCACTACTACCACCCTTAGCCAGGGGGGGCAGGATGCCTACCACTACTACCACCCTTAGCCAGGGGGGGCTGGATGCCTACCACTACTACCACCCTCACCCAGGGGGGGCAGGATGCCTACCACTACTACCACCCTCACCCAGGGTGGGCTGGATGCCTACCACTAGTACCACCCTCACCCAGGGGGGGCAGGATGCCTACCACTACTACCACCCTTAGCCAGGGGGGGCAGGATGCCTACCACTACTACCACCCTCACCCAGGGGGGGCAGGATGCCTACCACTACTACCACCCTCACCCAGGGGGGGCAGGATGCCTACCACTACTACCACCCTCAGCCAGGGGGGGCAGGATGCCTACCACTACTACCACCCTTAGCCAGGGGGGGCAGGATGCCTACCACTACTACCACCCTCACCCAGGGGGGGCAGGATGCCTACCACTACTACCACCCTTAGCCAGGGGGGCAGGATGCCTACCACTACTACCACCCTCACCCAGGGGGGGCAGGATGCCTACCACTACTACCACCCTCACCCAGGGGGGCAGGATGCCTACCACTACTACCACCCTCACCCAGGGGGGGCAGGATGCCTACCACTACTACCACCCTTAGCCAGGGGGGCAGGATGCCTACCACTACTACCACCCTCACCCAGGGGGGCAGGATGCCTACCACTACTACCACCCTTAGCCAGGGGGGCAGGATGCCTACCACTACTACCACCCTCACCCAGGGGGGCAGGATGCCTACCACTACTACCACCCTCACCCAGGGGGGCAGGATGCCTACCACTACTACCACCCTTAGCCAGGGGGGCAGGATGCCTACCACTACTACCACCCTTAGCCAGGGGGGGCAGGATGCCTACCACTACTACCACCCTCACCCAGGGGGGGCAGGATGCCTACCACTACTACCACCCTTAGCCAGGGGGGGCAGGATGCCTACCACTACTACCACCCTTAGCCAGGGGGGCAGGATGCCTACCACTACTACCACCCTCACCCAGGGGGGCAGGATGCCTACCACCACTACCACCCCCACCCATAGGATGGACAATGCATGACACAACCAGCACACCACAACCTAGGGAATGCAAGAAGAAGACATCCCCCCAACACCATGACAAGCGTGTGTAGACTGTGTCAAATGCCTACAACACCGAACATGACTTCGAACATACAATGTGACCCCCTAGCACATGTGCCACACAAATATGTGTGTGGCACACACAACGCAAGCAGGCCATGACCATTGTGGCAATGGGGTCCAAACCCCCATCATCACAGTGACCAAAAGGCAAGTGTGGGGTCCATAGCTGCAGCACATTTTGAACATTGTGGCAATGGGGTCCAAACCCCCATCATCACAGTGACCAAAAGGTAAGTGTGGGGTCCATAGCTGCAGCACATTTTGAACATTGTGGCAATGGGGTCCAAACACCCATCATCACAGTGACCAAAAGGTAAGTGTGGGGTCCATAGCTGCAGCACATTTTGAACATTGTGGCAATGGGGTCCAAACACCCATCATCACAGTGACCAAAAGGTAAGTGTGGGGTCCATAGCTGCAGCACATTTTGAACATTGTGGCAATGGGTTCCAAACACCCATCATCACAGTGACCAAAAGGCAAGTGTGGGGTCCATAGCTGCAGCACATTTTGAACATTGTGGCAATGGGGTCCAAACCCCCATCATCACAGTGACCAAAAGGTAAGTGTGGGGTCCATAGCTGCAGCACATTTTGAACATTGTGGCAATGGGGTCCAAACACCCATCATCACAGTGACCAAAAGGTAAGTGTGGGGTCCATAGCTGCAGCACATTTTGAACATTGTGGCAATGGGGTCCAAAACCCCATCATCACAGTGACCAAAAGGTAAGTGTGGGGTCCATAGCTGCAGCACATTTTGAACATTGTGGCAATGGGGTCCAAACCCCCATCATCACAGTGACCAAAAGGCAAGTGTGGGGTCCATAGCTGCAGCACATTTTGAACATTGTGGCAATGGGGTCCAAACCCCCATCATCACAGTGACCAAAAGGTAAGTGTTGACAAAGTAAGAGGTGCAACTGCCAAACTGCATGGATGATTCCTGGTCACAGAACAACAAACACATCAGTGGCAAAGTAGTGTATGTGTCCCATTGCAACATAAATTGGGGGAGCCAAATCCTGCAGTGCAAATAAGACATAACTTTGGCCATGTGCAGACAAACAACACCCATGGGGGCTGACACCGTCAACAATCATCAATGACACAATGACAGAAGTGACCATCCGAATGCAGACCCACATATTTGCACCAATGGGCACACACATGCAGATACCCTGTGGAGACTGCAGATGTGAGGCGAACAGATACCATACCATGGCAGCAATGGGACACACAATCAACAATTAGCACCAAATGAGGGCTCCCGTCCCATCAGCCTGGTCATGGAAGTGCCAACGGAATCATCAGCACAGATCCAACACACTTGTATAGCAATGTTGCACTGACAACACAGATGAGTCCTTCCCCATTGATGCCCAAACCTGCATGTTCACTGGAGATGGCCACACGGTCAGGGAAGTAGACGAATAGAACAATGGCAGGCACAACAGATGTGCAGGGGTGGAAGCCACAGATGTGAAATTGCCAATCTAAGTAGGAAATCCCATTGCCAAATACTGAACACATGACACCCTCAGATGCTGCTATGGATGACATGGATACACCACAGGATAGGACACATTCCCCTGGACCACATGGGTTCCTGCACAGTAACACTTCATTATCATGAGACCAAATATCACCATCACTGCAGCAAGGGCATTGTTAGCATCATCAACATCATGTACATCAGAAGCAAAAGCACTAGAGAACAGAAAGTTGCTTTATTCAGCATATGTGGCATTAAAAGTAGAAGTCCGGTAGAACATAAACAAAGGCCAATGGCCAGTCCATCAACAAAGTCACAAGTGGGTGACAGTGGCAGATGCCACCCTACACATGCCTGCACAAAACCAGGGACAATCCACTAGGAGGGGCAACCGGGGGGGTAGGCCAGGCACCGCAGGGACAGGATCAGGGCTCACCAGGAGGAAGCAGGGAAGGGGTGGTGGGTGCTGAAGAGCCACTGACAACTGCAGTGGAGGTGTCTGACATGGTGTGTGCCGGCACAACTGGGGGGCATGGCTCAGATGTTGTGGGTGCCGGCACGACTGCAGTGGACCCTGCAGATGGAGTGGACAGGTCCGCCACTGCAGTGCCCAAGTCAGACAGGGTGGTAGTGGACTCCACTGCAGTGCCTACCACCAGGGGAGTAGAATGGGGAACAGGCAAGGTGGGCTGGACAGAGGGGGAGGACACCCTCACCACATCAGTGGCACAGACAAGCGCAGCGGGGGTGTGGTGCCGGGAGAGCAAGTGGCAGGGGGAGAAGGCCGGAGCCTCTTGGGGATGGTATATCTGTGGGTGGGGGAACCTGGGGCAGGGTGTGGTGGGGGCACCTGTGGAGTGGGGGCCTGAGGGATGGAGGAAGGAGACCTGGTGCTTGAGCTGCAGGGCGGCGGTGGGGTCTTGCTCTTAGCACTCCGGGGGGACTTGCGGGTGGGGGCCTCAGTCTGTCTGCGCCTGGGGGAGGGTGTCCGGGGGCGAGGGGCACTCTGCTCCATGTGGGGGCTTCCTCTTCCCCCTGGATGCTGGGGCAGCTGGATCGGAGGGGAAGAGGCCGAGGTCACTGAGGAAGAGGCGCTGGGTCTTTGGGGTTGCAGGTGAGGCAAGGGAGGGTGCTTTGGAGGGAGAGGCAACTGAGGACTGTGCAGTGCCCGTGGATGCGTGTGTGTGTACCAGGGCCCCATCCCCTGTGAGTCTGGTTTCAGTCCCCTGACTGTGCGTGCGTGTGCGTTTAGTTTGTGGCGTGTGTGTCTGTGTGCTGGATGTGTGTGTGCTGGTGTGTGCCTGTGCCGGTGTGTGTGTGCTTGGGACGGGTAAGGTGCTGGGGAGTGTGGATGGAGCAGAGGCAGGAGGGGTGAGGGACTGTCTGAGGAGGGACACTGCTGCCGTCAGGGAGGAGTCCATGGACCTGTTGCCCCTCTGTAGGTCAGACATGCCCGATGAGATGCCCTCCATGAACGACACCAGCTGAGTCAACAGTGCGGTGTGCGCATGGAGGACACTCAGCATGGCTGTCTGCCCTACATGGAGCTGGCGAAGGAGGTACACAGACTCCTCACTCAGGGCAGCAGGGGACACAGGGGCAGGGGGTGCGGTGCCTGGGCCAAAGGAGACACGCTCCCGAACATGGGAGCCTCCACGGACCTTGGGAATGGGAGCCGATGGGAGGGCGGTGGTGGTGCTGGTGGTGGCGGGGACAGCAACACTAGCTGGGGTGTGGTGGCTGCTGACACCCGCCTCCACAAGGGAGTCATCCTCCGAGTTGCTCTGGTCCTCAGCTGAGGTGGATGGTGCTGAGGACTCCTCGGTGTGGCTCCCCTCGCCCTCCGTGCCACTGGGTCCCTCCGACCACTCCTCGGCTGCTGACCCAGTCTGGCTCTCTGGCTCCTCCTGGTCCGTGGAGCTGTCCCCTTCCGTGGCCGTGGATGTATCTGCAAACAATGGGGAAACAGACAGACATCAGTCACCTGCACCAAACGCACACACCACTGTGAGCACAGCACATCACAGAGCAAGCCCTGGCATCATTAGTTGTACATTGCTAAAAGTGCCCTAACTGAACAGGAGAAGCCAATTGTCAGTCTGATGCCAAGCATGGCACTCACATCCCACATGGCCTTGCACCCATCTGTCTGGTGTCTGTTGGATTGCAACACCCCAGTGTGGACACATGCACCAAGTACACAGTAGTTGGACAGTGCAGAGGACACGGTGTGGACACATCACAGCTCTTGCCACTGAGTCAGTACAGGTTTCCGGATGAAAGGGATGCCCAGAGTCAAATAGGAAATGCATGTGATGCATACCAGCGACAGACACCATGATGCACCCATGTCCTGATAGCCAGCGCCACTATGGTGTGCATGTAGCACATGTCACTCCCCTGCAGGACCACCAATAAGTTGACACATGCCATGGCAGAGGCATGACTGCTAAGTCATACATCACTGTCTCAGTGATGTATGACTTGGCAGCCAGACAACAACACTATGCACTGTGTCACAATAGTAGGTCATGGGGAATGCAAGTCCTGGAGCTGCACAAGTGCACATGTACATCCCCCACACAACACATCATCTCAACCCTCATCTGTCCAGGTCACACCTATTGGACATATGGGAGACCTGTGACACTACCCTCTGAACCTGAGCCCCTCACAATTTGCTGTGAATGGGGAACAGCTGCCTGAACTTCACATTCGCATACCCCAGTCTGCACGGGCAGCTGATCAAACACCTATGTGACACACAAGTATCGTCTCCTATGGTCACATCTCCAGGGGCATGCTGAGCCCCTACCAAGAAACACCCCAGCAGTCCTGGCAACTAATCCACAGCACACTGACACAGAGGCAGACACCTGAGGGGTCAAATCACTGTGCACAATGTGTCAGCTGATACACGGGAGTGGGAGTACAGAGTGCATTGCATGGCCTGGAGTAGGCATGACTGTCCTGCTCCACATGAATGAGGGATGTGCCCTGGACAGTGGATAGCTGGCTATGTATGTGTGACACACGTAATCTGCACACTCCTGGGGCCCAAACATTGTTCCCACCCGCTGCATGGGCGTGTGCCACATACCCCAGGCACATGTGGTGGCTCAGCTCAGCAAGTGGACCGCATATCAAAGCAACACGCAGATCACATGTCCAAACCCAGGCGTTGTGTGAACAATGGACCCACCCATGATGCCCACAACAGAGTTAGGGAAACAGATGCTGTCCCCCACCTTTAGTGAAGCAAACTGCAAGGACACAGTCCCAAGTGACACAATTCCCTGAATGTAAGGGCCACACCTGGGTATCAGATGAGCAGTGGGCAGTGCACAATAGAGGGACATGGCTCCTGGACAACATGACTGCTGCACTGTGGCAGTTGAACCAGGCCAGAGGAGGGCACAAAGCATGTAATACAGAGTTCACAGTGCAGTCTTTGACTCACCCCCTCCTTGCTGCTGTCTGGCCTTCAGCTGCCCATCCAGGTCTGGAAAGACCACCGCCAGGATCTGGAGCATGTGGGGTCAGGGTCCATGTTCCGCCCCTCCTGCGAGGAGGCGACAGCTTCAGCTGGACCCGTGCAATCCTCCGGGTCCAGCCCCGAAGGTCCTGCCACCTCTTCTGGCAGTTGCGGATCCGGCGCTTGTAGACCCCCACGGACCGGACAGCCCGGACGATGTCCTTCCAGATTTCCTGCTTCCGATGGGCATTAACCTGTCAGGATGACAAAGTGAAAAGGCCATTACCACACATGCAACATATCCGTGCATGACACAGTTGTATATACATGTCTCAATCACAGGGGCACATGATGTACACAGGCAGTGCAAAGCTGACCATGGACAGTAATACGTAACTGAACGAAGTAC
>CAWUFW010030329.1:0-17449 GCA_963921515.1 Calotriton arnoldi
AACAGCGCTTTTAACTCTGCCAACTGTACCGTGCAGTTTGGAAGAGGATATTCTTGTTCGTATTGCAGGAATGCTTGTGTCTTTAAATTTGGGTCGTACCTGTATTCTACATCTGTTGCAGTGAGAGAATTAGCACGTTGTATCCATCTCGGATGTAAAGCTTTAGCGTTAGGAAAGCTTGCCTTTGTCGCAGCCTCTAAGGCTGGAACTGGAGTACCTACTATTATTCGTTTCCCCTGAGCCAGTGCTCTTTCTCTCACTACATCGGTCTGTACTGCTGTCAGAATCTTTTCTGTAGATGCGAAGCGCATCTCAGCATTTGTGTACAAATGTGATTTGTATGCAATTGGTACTGTCTCACCTTCATGATATGTTAGGTAGGTGTACCCAGATTGACCCGCAACTATACGGATCACCAGGTTGCGTACGTTTACTCGTGTCCGTAAGTGTTTGAAGCTATCATGTTAGCTTGTAAGGAACGAAGTGTATCTGTGTGTTCCTGTGTCCATTTTTACTGAAAATCAGGTTTTATTAAATTGTAGAAAGGTTTTACTCTTTCTGCGTAATCTAAAATGTATGTTCTACCAAAATTTAGGAATCCCAGTATTGATGTAAATTTTTCAATGATTTTGGAGGTTGGAGCAGTGCGCATTTTTCTAAAAAATTGGCTGCCAGGCTTTTTCCTTCACTTGAAAGCTCATATCCTAAAAACAGGACACTGAGGTGGGCAATTATTGATTTTTAAAGTTGAATTTGTAGCCCTCAGATGCAAATCCCAAAATTATGGTATTCACTCTGTTCAAGTGTTCCTCTAGGTCATCGTCCGTTAGATAAATATCATCCACATAGGACAATGCCTCTTCATCCAAATTTTGAAGTAACACTCTCACCCTCGCAGAAAACAACCCGGGCTGATCTTATACCCTTGGGGGAGCTGACAAAATTGCCGCTGGGTCCCTAGCGCTGAGAATGCTGTTGGGTACCTGCTTTCAGGCGCTATATTTTGGCAGAAAAATCCATTTGAGATATCAAGTGTTGTTTTGTATTTTTTCCGCACAATGTTATTCATTAATGCGGCACTGTGTGAATTTTGAACTGCAAGTGTTTAAATGTCTGTAATCTAAAACTAGACGATATGTGTTGTCCCGTTTCATGACAGGAAACAAAGGATTGTTCATTGGTGAGGTGCAATTTTCAATCACCCCTTGGTATTCAAGTTGATCTAAGATCTCCTGACCTGTTTTTAGCTTCTTGCTTTATTGGATACTGCCTCTGTGCAGTTGGAGTATTTTTTAAAGGAATTATGTGGTGGGTTGAATCCTTATCCCATCCAACATGGTTTTGTATAATGCTGGAGCCTGGGCTACCGCCTCACTCCTGCGCATATGTGAGTTGTAAATGCCTGGGAATATGGTCTGAGAATGCCGGAAGAATTACTTTTTCTCCTTTAGGGCAATCCATGACAAATGCTGGCGGCCAATCTTGTTCAGCTAATAAAATGTCATAGCCGAACGTCAAGTTCTCCCAAAGAGACCTTTCACTGTTCTACACTTGTCCCCCTCCATTTGGAGCGTTATTTCATACACTTTATGGGGGACACTTACCCTAGTATCGGGTGTTTCTACAGTGATATAATCATTCTAGTCTGCTGTCACCAGAAATTCCATCAGGTTCTGGCGAGCTATTGTTACTTCTGCCGCATCGTCCAGCATCGTCAGAGCCCATTCCCCGTTCAGTAGTCAAGTACTCAGATTCTGGGCATGTCTGATCTTTAGACCTGCAACCTTTTTCTTTTTGAACTGTGGCTTTTGCTATGGTTTTTCTTCTTTCTTAGAAGTGTAATCTTGAGCGTGCTGCTTGTCTCTGGACTTTGCACGCTCTTCTTGTCTTTCTGACCGTCCTTCCCTCTCGGAGTTTTTCGATGAACCCTGAAAGGAACAAGAGGAATGTGTATCAGTATCCTGATACCTGTCAGGTTTCCTAATGTTATTCCTTAGGTTATACCTCTTTTCGGAGGGCTCCTGTGGAGGAGATCTACCTCTGGATTGAGATCTCTTTCCTTTAAAGTTTTGTTGTTTTTTATTGTCCCACTTCTTCTTAGTGGAAGTAGGTGTCTGCTTAGAAGTGTCCTTTTCAAGACTGCCCATCAGTTGTGGTTTTAAAGCTTTCCCACCCAAACTGTCTCTGCCTAATTCTGCATACGCAATTTCAATTATTTTCGGTAGTTCATGTTGTTGATCTAAAGGATTGAACTCCCTTAGGCGTTGGCGGATAGCCACTGAAGCTGCTTCCCCTTTAATATTAACTAGTATTATGGTTGATACCTAGTCATAGTTACCTAGTAACTTCATCCCTAAGTTCAGGGCAGGCTCTGCTCTGTACTCATTTTGTATCTGTCTTAATACATCAGGTACTATTTCTAATGAAGGGATACCATGAGTTTTGATATAAATGGCAGCAAAGACTGTACCGCAAGTGGTACAATCCTCTACTTGTGGTGTTATCCACATGGTCAAGCAGATTGTTAGCATTCTGTGTTTTTCATATGGGGTAGTATTTGGGAATACTGCCTCTAGCAGAGCTATTTTCTGAGCTACCCAGAATGGTATTTGTTCACATTTTGTGGGCATGTTACCCATTACCGCGTGTAATGTTTGTGGTGTGATTTTAGTTGCTGTACCCTGAATTTGAGTTCCATTAGTTGCAACTATTGCTGGTTGGACTAACGTCCTCATGACGAATTGCGTCATGTTCCTGTAGATTTTAATTAAATCTTTGTGTTGTATGAGTAAGTCTTCTTGTGGCATTGTCTCAATGTCAGGATGTGGTGTGTAGGCTGCTTATAACGGCCATGTTGCCCCTTCTCTTCTGAGCGGGCCGAGTCTTACTCTTCTTCTTATGTGGGGTAGGGCACCTTTAAACCAGTATAAGTGTTCCTGGTACGTGAGTGGAACCTCTATCTCCTTGAACTGACAATATTCCACTGGTGCATCTCCTTCTGTGTAAGAGTGAAATGTTTTTGTTCTTGCATTTGCTGCTGGGAATGTAACCCATGAATAAAATACCTCTGTTCGGTTTGA
The DNA here is from genome assembly GCA_963921515.1 of Calotriton arnoldi. Classification (NCBI taxonomy): domain Eukaryota; kingdom Metazoa; phylum Chordata; class Amphibia; order Caudata; family Salamandridae; genus Calotriton; species Calotriton arnoldi. The sequence goes on from CAWUFW010030329.1 coordinate 3,081, forward strand.
TTCTTGTGCCTCAATCACGAAAACTACCATGCCACCCCTAGCTGACAAACCATTCTCTAGTATTCTCAGCGTGACTGTATTTCTAAAATTTGGTGCAATTTGTATTGCGCCTGCATCTTCCTCATCTGTAAGGGGCAGTGCTTCTTGCAGTGGGTCTAAGACCTGGTTAGTCATTGTTTTTAGTGCACTAAATAACTTTTCAAGGGAACCAAGATAAGGTGTTTATGCACAATTTTAGGAACACTGTGAATAAGCAACAGCCAATAAATAGGATTTTTGTGCCCACCCACTCCAGACGTCTCTGGTCTTTTGTGAGTAGGGGTCTCTGAGAATAGCACGACTGAACTACTCATATTCTACTGTTAAATAAGTACCCAACCAACGTTGGCGGTGCCATGTTGTGTAGTTCCTATATACCCTATACAGGATCTGTGCGTTTGGATAACATAAACTGTGGGTTTGGTGGCAGACTGATTATGTGCACCCCCACCGGATACGTTAGCCTGTTTGCATTAGCTAGCTCACAGTGCCACTAGAGTCTCCTCTTATCGGGGAGAGAATAGTTCTTGGCAACCTCAGAACATGACAACCCTGATCCCCCAGGATCGTGGAAACAATATACTACCTTTCGCTCAGTCACTCGTGCTCACTTAGTTTGTCTCAGAGATACACAGAATAAACATACTGGGCGTTTGTCAAAAAAGGTTTATTGAACAGTTGTTATTCTAGTGTAGAATAGATGAGCTGCAACAACCATTAGACAGTAGCAGAGATATATGATTAGCAATACTACAAAAGTAAAGGGATGGTATAGTTCTACCATCTTGCAGAAATCATGAATATATACACGTACATGATACACATGATAAAAAGTGCAACCTAAAAGTGCGTACTCCTACGATGTTTCCCTAACTAGATGTACCTAAATGTACCTAGCATCTGTGTAGGTGTTATGCCAAGAATCCCTCTAGGATCTAGTCAACCCCCATTACCCGAGAGTTAGAGAATGTGGGACCCCGTCCTGGTCTCAAGTTGGACACCCCACGAGGGATGTTAGACCACTGCTAGCTGGAGCGTCTGCATGCAGGAACCTCAGCGTCTCTGGTCAGTGTGTCAGCCGGGAAGTCACGGTCTCCTCTGTCTTTCTAAGCAAGACATGATGTATATATACCCATAGGTCTCCCCAGCGGTCCTACCTTGCTGTGTTACTGTGTCGGCCTAAAGGATGACGTCAGGCCTGAACTTTATAAATAGATATTATACAGGAGATGGTAATCCTACTGTTAGTCCTGCTGTGCTTCCAAGAAGCCTCATGCATAATGTATGAGAATCGAACCAGGGAAAAACCCGCGTTCTGAATGCAGTGTCATATCTGGGTAAGAGGGCAGTGCCTAAAAACCGTTATGTATGTAATGTAGGGAAGAATATAGGTGAAAGGTTGCAGTGTTACCTGCGCCTATATAGGGTACCTATATGGAATATAACACCCTTTGTGATCGTAAAAAAAAAGATGTTTGCTTAAGAGGAGTTAGTGGTCAACCGGGCCACTGCCTCCTCTTAAACAAACAGAATAGACGGAAAGCTTTCATTTTAAATGCAGTCCTGTTTCCCCTAAGAGAAATGGTCTGCATTTAAAAGGAAAAGTGTGCTTTATTAAAAGGCAATGACAGACATGGGAGCATATTTATTAGAAACTGGTGGAGCGTGGCGTTATGCCAAAATTGGTAATGCTGTGCTCCGTCAGTTTCAAAACGCAGGGATGCGCCATATTTACAAGAATGCGGTGCACCCCTGCATTTCCCCTAACGCTGGTGCTAAAACAGCTGCCTAGCACCAGTGCAGGCACTCTTGCATCATGCTGCAAGTGTGTCTGTACTACAGGAGTGATTGTTTAGGTGTTCCTTCCTGCACATAAACGATCTGGTCAGGTGATTTGCTGTTTCTATGTGGGCTGCATTCTGTAGCACACATGGAAAGAGAAAAATACAAGGTGAAATGAAACATTTCTCCTCGTATCGCCTGCTTAAGACCAGGTATTCCCTGGGGATATTTTTGCTACGGCCCCATACCTAGTAAATATGGGTCAGCGTCAAAAAGCAATGGGATTTGCAGCGGAACGGCCACTGCAACACCCATTGCACGCACCTTTCACGCTAAGTGCTGCGTGAATAGGGCCATTATTTACAAGGCGGCATTAAGCCACGTTAAGTGGCTTAACAACGCCTTGTAAATGAGGCGAAGGACTTAACTGAAACAGTGACATTCTGGTGGCGTTAACTCCTTGTAAATATGCCCCATGGTTGTTCTGCTGACCCCAGCAAATAACTATTTGTGTGATGGCAGCAAATCATAGTCTGTTGCAATTTGCAACTTACCTTATTGATATTCATGAGGTAGGTCGATTTGCATCCCACTACCGTTTGATTTGTTTGCAAACAGACCTGTCGTTACATAGGTTAGTTCACAAAATACCTCACTGGTTTCAAACCTACTGGCAGCAAATTGAAACCAGTGTTTAGTACATCTGACCCATCCTTTCCAGAAACCCCCTCAGTTTTGCAAAAAAGTATTTTAAATCTTTTTTAATGCATATTATTCTGTTAGAAAGCAGAGGCTTCATAGCTCAGACAAGTTACCACCACCCCACTTCACCTTCAAAGTTATAGCTAGAAAGTGCTGTCACTTGGAGTGGTGAATTGTGACACCTAGATGAGAGATCATTTTTTTCCTGTGTGGTAGAATCTGCAAATGAGATTTCCAGCATCTCCTTCTGTTTCTTTTATCAGGTGATTGCTGGGTCCTCTTAGCACGTGGGCAGCAGGCCCCACCAAGGGCTTGACAAGTTGAGCAGGATATCATTACTCACACGTGTTACTACGCAGTTTCTGTCATTTGCACTTAACAAGATCATGTCCCACACATAAAAATAAAGTTTAAAAGGGAAGATGAGCAAAAGACCTTGCTTAAGAAATTCATTCTAGTTTGACTGCAAAGTTGCCTTCCTAGCACAGTACCAAGAAAAGTAATGTTTAACAGGAAGCCCTTCAAAATCAGCATTATACGCTAGGCACAGTCGAAAGTCCCAAATAGGACCCCATGAACCATAGTGAGCAATTGGCATGTCATAACCGAAATTTGAAAAAAAATGTTTACGTAATATGTTTTTAAATGTTACCTTCATTCACTCAGCTCATGTAGAAAAGAGAAGGAGTTAGTCACCCGTTACCATGCAAAAAATAACCAAGAAAAACCATGATCACAATTTTTCAAAGCGGAAAACAATAAGTAAAATATGCCATATCAGATACAAGAGATTATTTTTGGGCATTACATTAAAGGATGAAAGCATAAATAAATGTAAAGTTTATTAGGTTGATTATTGTGTTCAAGTTGTGTAGAAAATAATAATAATAATAATACCGATGATAATAATAATAATAATAATACCAACAACACCATTAATAATAATCATAATCATTATTATTATTTTTGTTTATTTATTAGTAGGACTTACAAAGCATAAACCTATTCACTAGGGCAGAAGAATACGTACAACTTACACTGATGAGCGGGTGGGGTGACTTGTGTGGCTCTCACCAGGTTTTGTTACCCAGAATTCCTTGCAAACTTTAAACTTTGATTGTAAAAACACATTTTCCTCACATTTCTGTGATGAAAAGTTCCAGAACCTGTGGGGAGCAACAAATTTCCTTCTACCCAGCATTCCCCCAAGTCTACTGAAAAAAAGGGTATCTCACTTGTGTGGGTCAGTCCAGTACTCGTGACAGGAAATGGTCCAAAACACAACATGGATACATCACATTTTTCCACTCAAAACTGACCCCATTTTTGAAAGGTGGATAGCTATGCATACTGGGCCCAAGCTAAGCTGGCACATAAGAAAACCCAGCAAACCTGTACATTTTTGAAAACTACATACCTAGAGGAATCCAGGGTGGGGTGACTTGTGTGCCTCTCACCAGGTTTTGTTACCGAAAGTTCCCTGCAAACCTCAAACTTTGACTAAAAAAACCATTTCTGTGATAAAGGTCCTAGAATATGCGGGGAGCCACACATTCCCTTCTACCCAGCCCTCCCTCAAGACTCCCAATAAAAATGGTACCTCACTTGTGTGGGTAGGCCTAGTGCCCATGACAGTAAACTTCTCAAAATGCAACAAGAACACATCACATTTTTCCAGTCAATACTGGCCCTTTCTTTGCAAATTGGCTAGCTGTGAATTTTGGGCCCTAGCTCAGCCAACACATAAGAAAATCAAACAAGCCTGCCCATTTTTCAAAACTAGACAACTGGGGAAGTCCAAGGTGGTGTTCCTCGCGTGGATCCCACAATGTTTTTTAACCCACAATACCGTGCAAACTTCAAACTTTGCCAAATTTTGCCTGGAATCACACATTTTCCTTATATTTCTGTAATAGAAACTTCTGGAAGCCACAGGTTTCCACAAAATTCCTGCCACCCAGCGTTACCCCACTTGTGCTGATAAAAACGCTGCACCACTTGTGTGACTGGGCCTAGTGCCAGCGACAGGATATTGTGGATGTCTGTGGTTGGTAGGTTTCCATGGGTGGTGGCCAAGCACAGCCTCAAATCCTGCAGCTACCCCTATTGCTGATCTCTCAACATAGCACTTTAGGGCCTTTTGTGTTAAGGTCTCTTGGCCACCCAACACAAGTGAGGTACCATTTTTATCGGGAAACTTGGGGAAAGTCTGTGTGGTAGAAAACTTGTGGCTCCCCACAGATTCCAGAAGTTTTCCTCACAGAAATGTGAAGAAAATGTGTGCTTTTAATCATAGTTTGAGGTTTTCAGCACATTGTGGGTAAGAAAATGATGTGGGATGCATGCAAAGCACACCACCCTGGACTCCCCCTGATGTCTAGTTTTCAGTAGGGGTGGGAGGAACTTGTGGAGTTTCACTCTGCGGAATTCCACAGAGCTACATAAAAACTCAGCGAGATTCCACGCAGTTCCGCAAGTGGGCAGAATTCGGCACGTTGTGCTGCTAGTGCTGATTTTTAGCACCGAGGGCTTGTTCGGCGCTGTAAAATCAGCACAAATGGAACCACGTAGTGTGCTAGAGAGTGATGCATCTTTCTGCTGCATGAATAGATTTTTTTCTTAAGCAGCAGCTTTCTTAACGCAGACAGTCGCGACTTGCCGTGACTGCCTGCCTCGAGAAATCTCACCAGGAGGCGTTCTAGCACCTGAAAATCATGCTAGGGGATGTATATTGTCGCTCGCACTTACCAACTTAACGTAGGTGAGTCATGTGCGAGAAAAAACTCCACCACACAGTGGGTGGTGGAGTGTTGCTAGAACTCCACGTGCTAAGCGAAACACAGAGTGGGCAAAACTTTTTGAATTCCGCCAGCGCAGTGGAATTTATCACCCACCCCTAGTTTTCAGAACTATTTGGGTCTGGTAGGTTGTGCCGGGTGGCAGCCTACCCAAGCCCCATTGCAAAGTGGGACAATACTGGTAGTTAGCTGCACTCTCCTGGCCCATAGGAAAAAACAACACCCAAAAGAATCAATCCTGCTTGCCATTGGGATGGGATGCTTCATATCGCAGGTGAGCAGAAACACTGTTGAAGTTTTAGGGGTGAGGGTGGGACCTTATGTTAGGATGGGGAAGACCTACCCCATTATTTTATTAAAAATATTTATATATGTACCTGTCTTACAGTGGGCTTTCTGCCCCCCTGGAGGAAATTTGGGACACACCTCATGCCTTTCCTGGTGGGGGGAGACCGATGTGTCCCTTTTGGTGTGCAGTGTGGCCAATGCCAGAGTGCTACACCCACTCCACTTTCTTTTCCCCTGAGGGTAAATCCCTGGTGTCAGTTGGATTTTTACCCCCCTACGGGCAGGTTTGAGGCAACCACCCCAATTGGGAAAAGCCTCCTCTCTGCCCCTAGGTGGGAAGAAAGACACTATTGACCCCACTGGGGCAGGGGTATGGCTCGATGCCACGGTAAGTCGCCCTATCCTTTGGCTTATTTTGGTGCCATTTTGAAATCTGTGGTGTCTAGTGGGGTTTCTGCCCACTAGGAGGGGAGTGGCAGATTGGGGCAAATACCCTATCCACCCCCCAGGAGGGACAGAAATGTTATTTGGCCCTACAGTGGGGGGGGGGGAGAACAAGCCAACACCAAGGGGGTGCCGCTCACTCCCAAAAATATTGCAAGAATACAGTTCCTGATGTCTAGTAGGCTTTCTAACTCCCTGGGGGGCGGATCGGGGGTAATTGCCCCATCTGCCCCAGGGAGGCAGACAGAATGCTGCACCATTTACTTGGGGTGGGTTCATGGCCATGCCCATGGTGGGCAGCTCCCATCCCTATGTCTTTTTTTTTTTTAAAGCTTTTTCCTGGTGTCTAGTGGGCTTTCTGCCCCTGCAGGGGGCAGATTCAGGGTAATTACCCCATCTGCCCCCCAGGGAAAGCATAAAGACTGTTGCCCCATTTACTTGGTGTGGGGGCATGGCCATGCCCATGCTGGGCAGCCCCCATCACTATATTTAAAAAAATAAACCATACCCTGGCATCTAGTGGGCTTCATGCCCCCCTGGGGCAGATCAGGCTCACTACCTCATCTTCCCCCCAGGTGTTGCAGAAAGACTGATGCCCCATTTACTTGGGGTTGGGAGGGCATGGCCATGTCTATTCTGGGTAATCACCACTCCAATATTTAATAAAATAAAAACATTTTCTGGCATCTAGTGGGCATTCTGCCCCCTTGAGGGGCAGATCGGGGATAATTACCCCACTTGTCCCCCAAGGATGACTGAAACACTGCTGCTGAATATAGTTAGGGTGGAGGCATAGCCATGTCCATGGTGGGCAGCCCCCACCCCATATTTACAAAAAAACTTTCCTGGCATCTATTGGGCTTTATGCCCCAGTAGGGGGCAGTTCGGGGGTAATTATCCCACCTGTTCCCCAGGGATGACAGAAACACTGCTGCTGAATATAGTTGGGGTGGAGGCATAGCCATGTAGATGCTAGGCAGCCCCAACCCCTACTTTTTTATTTAAAAAAATCAAAAATCCCTGGCGTTTTGTAGGCTTTCTGCCTCCCCAGGGTGGCAGATCGGGGGTAATTACCCCTGATCATCCCCTTGGGGGACAAAAAAACTGTTAAAATATGTATTTGGGGTGGGGGCATGGCCATGGTTTGGTGGGCAGCCCCCACCACTATATTTTTATACAAAGAAAAATCCCTGGTCTGTAGTGGGCTTTCTGTCCCCCAAGGGTGCATATTGGGGTAATCAACACCATCTGCCCCCCTAGGGAGGGTAGAAAGATGGTTTCCATATGTTTTATGGGTGGGGTCATGGCCATGCCCTGTTGGGCAGCCCCCACCCCTATATTTTTATTTAAAAAAAGAAGTCCCTCGTGTCTAGTGGGCTTTCTGCCCCCTCCTGGGGGGGCAGATCAGCGGTAATTATCCCCCCTTTTCCCCCAGGGGGGCAGAAAGACTGATAATTCTAAGGGGGGATGGGAGATCACAAGCCCTTGCCTAAAGGGCCGCTCCCCCAATTTCCTGGTGTCTAGTGAATGGATCCCTGCTTGAGGATAGCTCTCCTGGTGCCATACCCATGGAAGGGTTCACTGGGCAGAGGTACCATTGATAAGGGGAGATCCACCAATACCTCTGCTGAGAGAATCAGTGCTTGGGGGCTGAGATATGCCCATGAACACTGATTCAGTGAAAGTAAAACGAGCCCAGCGGCTCGTTTTGCTTTCATTTTCAGTATTAATGGCATCAGTTCACCCTGCTTGCTGATTGTCATTATACATTTTAAAAAAAGCACTCAGGCTGCTTCCCAAGCAGCCCGAGCTGCAGACAGAAAAAGGAAACACTCCTGTGCAAAGCACCAGAGGGTCCTTTCTAATCCTCCCCAGTGTTGGCCAATGGCAGCATGTAAGGGGTTAAAGAGTGAGTACAAAAGGGGAGATAGGGATGAAATAACTTGAGAGTAGAAGAGCAAAAAGAAGTGGCTGTTTTGTGTAGAACAGTGGCAAAGGGGAAAATAATATTAGAAATAATAGTTACAAGAACAAAAACAGCTAAATATTAACAATAATAATATTTATTATAATAATAGTGATGATATATTTATTAAACGTTTAAAAATAAATTACATGCAATTAATAAAAGAGGGTATACAGTGGAGATGATGGTAGGGACAGATTTTGAGGAGTTGTGGGGAGGGAAATGGATAGAATAGGTTATTAAGGGGATTCAGAAGAGTACAACTCCAAAAACCGTACTAAAGGCACTAAATTGAGAGAGGAACGGAGACTTGGATTTGATGATGAAGTTGTCGACAGGTAGCTAAAGCTGTCTGAAGGCAAAACATAAAGTAGGTTGTCAAACTGTTTGAAGGAATTTACCTCTTCAGTTAAAGCATAACCACTCTCCTGAATTTGAGCTAGTGTAAGGGTAGGTCAGATGAGGACTATCAAAGTAATTTGAACAAAGAAATCTCTTGGGTCTGTGGAATGTCAACAAAACCTTTAGCTGGAAAACTAAATCATACTGAAAAACCAAGCTTTCAGGCTGACAAAAAAAAGAGTCAGTGTACAACAGAATTCAATTATCTAGTGCCCTTGTCTAGGAGTAAACATCCACAAATGCAGATGGTCAAAAGTTTGAAATTGTAAAGCCCACATGACAGAGGTTGAATCTCATCTAGAGACCAGTGTCCTAGAAGTGAGCTGGGGAAGAGTAACACCTCAGAATTCTCTGTAATGACAATGGAACAAGGGGTATGGGAGATTCTGCAGGCCCAGCTAATACACTAGTTGAAGGAGTTCAAATGGAGCAATAAAGAGTCCTGTAGGGTTTTATCTTGTAGCATTTTCTTGTGTTTAAAGACAGACTGTCAAGTGGCAGGAAGGCATTCACGTCTGCAAACCTCTGCTACTTTCTAACAGTTACTTTCTCCTAACTGTCCTGCAAAGAGTGGAAATGTAACTTGAAGCTAGAGGCACTCTTGCTTTGGTACAGGGAAGTGTGTGTGTGGAAAAGGCTATTGCATGTCACAGGTTTCCAACACATTTCAAAATAGTTGTATCACAGAATGTTGACCACCAAATTATTTTAATGCAAAAATATTGTGGAAAAAGTATTGAAAAATCAAGGTTAAAAAAAGGGACTGTACATAAAAATAGTACCAGAATATCAACTATAAAAACCAGATTATCATCTTTAGGTAGGTACATAGGAATATATTTATATATAAATAACATTATTATAATTTAAACAAAGTTAAATTATGTTTCTGTGAAAAAGTAATACATTTTTTTAAAACAATTATACAAAAAATGCAAACCTTAATTAAATAACTTTTATAAATATAATTCAGACAATTATATGTAACTTTAAAACAGCTTTAACAAATAATATTAAAAATCGAATATCAAATGATAACTTTTTTAACAATAGGTTTTAATAATTTTTAAGGCGATAGTAAGGTCCAAAAACATAAAAGATACATCGGAGGGTTCTTAAGCATAAGTATTAGTAGCACAAACTTGCAGAATATTCATAAAACGTTAAAAATGCCTGTCCTGTATTCGGTATTAGAGCTACAAATCTCAACAACATATGTTTTCTCATTATTAAAAAGAGGTGAATAAATGGTATATGTGTAACTATCATAGAGGTAACAACTATTGAAAAAAAATACCTGAGCATCGTTAGAGGGGAAAGGTGAGGCAGAAGGAGAGGGTCAAAGGGAGGTGGAGAGGAGGCCGAGAAGCCAGCCACAGGCAAAATGAGCCCCGGAGCAAGCCAGGAGGTGAGGAGGTGCTATGTGCTGACCAAGGCCCTCATGGGGTGGGTATCATATCTATGGTTCTTGGACAGTGGGAATCAGAGGTCGTTCCAGTGTTCTGCTACTGGATATTTCCACAGGCCTTTGCTATCTTCCCTGGGCTTTGCTTTCGGCCCGTGACCATCTCAGGAACATTGACTGCCAGAGTGGAACTGAACGAGCCGCAGCAGACTTCCAGCAGGTTGCCAGCCCATTCCTTATCATGCAAAACCTGGTGAAATTCAGTTTCACATGTCTCACAGAAGGGCTGCACTGGGAGCTGTGGATTGGGGTTTTGTAATCTGTAAAGCCAGGTCACACAGTATCTGGTAATCCCCATGTATAACGTGTGGGTCGATTGATGCATATTGTTTTCCTCATCTCCCACTGCCCATGCAGTCCAAATTATATGTCTGAGAAGACTGTAAGCTATGAATTAGCCCTTGTGAAGTGAGTCATTCTGGGAGAGGTCCGGGAAGGAATGGAAATGCTGTTATCAAATAGGGTAACTAGCCCCCCTTCTTCCAGGGTGCTAGGAGTCGGGAGTCAAGGTGTGCATGTTGGTGTGGGAGGCCCAGGGGTGGGAAATTAGGGTCATAAGGGGGTGTGGGTTTTGTAAGAATACGGAGACATGCCAAGGAGTGGAGAGCCACGTCTACTAGTCAGGAGAATCCTATGGGAATACATATCCCAGGAAGGACCAGGTTGTTTAACGCAGCCTGGGTCAGTGGCGGTAAATGGCCCCAGGCTCCTTCAATCCATTTCCCACAAGCCATCTAGAGGGCCATTGCAGTTGGGCAGTGAAGTAATAGCCTATAAAATGGGGTGCTCTCAGGCCCCACTTGGTGGAGGTAAGACATAAATGTGATAAGGCCATGCAGTGGTGACTGGTTGTCCAAATGAGTTTTTATCAACAATGAGTCCAGTTCTCGGAAGAAGCAGCGTGTGGGGATTAGTGGGAGGTTGACAAAATAGTATAGGAGTCTTGGGACCACTACCAACTTAGAGATGGCAATTTGGCCCCTGACCGAAAGTGGAAGTGTCTTCCCAAAGGTCAGCTGGGATCACAAAGAGGTTCCTTCCCTGGTAAGGTTGCCGTCCAGGAGGTCGTTCTAACCGTTAAATATATTAATTCTGAGGTATCTGAAGGTACGACCCTCCCACCTCAATCGGTCAGTGCCTAGAGAGAGGTCAAGTCAGGGAGGGCATTCCAACATAAGGGGATCAGGCAGGATTTGCCATTTTTGACAAGGAGGCCTGAGGCTTTACCAAATGCCTCGAAGGTTTGAGCAATTGAATCAAGTCCCTCTCTGACATTGTGGACATTTAGGAGGACATCATCGGCATATAGAGATATGGCATGTAGGCCATCTGAGAGAGGGACTCCCCATGCCCAAAGCCCCCACGCATCCTGACAGCAAGGGGATCCATCGCCAGGGCGAATAGTAGACAGGGAAAGGGGGCAGCCATGACAGATCCCCATATTGACCTCTATCCGGGGGAGACTTTGTCCTTGAGCTTGACCCTCGCCTGTGGGGTCTGGTAGAAAAGTTGGACCTTTGAACGAATTTGGGTTTGAATCCCAACTTTTGGAGGACCATAAATAGATACAACCAGTTCAGTGTATGAGGGTTTTTTCCAGATCAAGTATCAATGCAGGTGAGAATGGCCATCGGCCCTGGGCTGCATTCATAAGTCTGAATATTCTCTGGATGATAGGAGAAGTCGATCTGGTTGGTATGAAGCTATTCTAAATCATCTTATTTTTCATGAACTAAATGAGGGATGACCCCTTATAATCAGTCTGTTAATACTTTGGTAAACATTTTCATAGTCCTTTTTTATTAGCGCAACTGGTCTGTATGATGTGGGGTCAAGTGTTTTTCATCAGGTTTTAAGATTGGGGTCAAGGCCGTCTCATGCATTGAAGGGACAGTGTTCCAGAATCCAGGCCTTCTTGAAAAAGTTTGGATAACTTCAGAACAAGAACAGCTGAATATGTTTTATAAAATTCAACCAGGAGGCCATCGTGTCCCACAGTTCTGTACGAGGCCAGGTTTTTATGCGTCCCTTTTATTCTTGTGATGTGATTGATTCCTCCATCACTGCACGGAGGTCAGGTGGGAGCTCTGGTAGAACAATTTGAGCTAGGAATCATTGGATTTATGCTGTTTCTAAATGTTGGGGGTCCCTTGTGAGTCCGGCATAGTATAGGAAAAACATGTGGCTGATTACGTGTTGGGTGTATGTGGGGGTATTCAGTCAAAATATCGAGTTTTAAATGTCGACTTACACTAATATCGAGTTTTAAATATCGTGACACAGAAATATCGACAGCAAGAATATCGTGGTCAAGAATATCGATTTTAAGAATATAAAAGTCATTATTATAGTTTGCAAAAATATAGTTGTTTAAAATATCGATTTTTTAATTAGAGTTATGTATTTTTGTATATATTTTAAATGTATGTGATGTATTTTTTGTATAAGTATTGTTTATGTTTTTTAATATATGTGTTACATTTTTTGTAGTTATTACATTTATTTTAATTAAATTTTGCGTTTTTTAGTTTTATAGTGGGTTGTTGGTTGATAGGGGAATAGGGTGGGAAATAATGTAATTATAATAAATGAATGAATATATTTATTTATTAATATTTTTTAATTGAAATTTTATAATGTTAATTGTATTTTTATTTTTGGGTGTAAATTTTAATTGTGGGTTGTGGGGTTTATAGGGGTAAAGGGTGGGAAGTATTTTTTTAAAAATTAATTATTAACTAGTTGTTAATTAATATTAATTAATTAATTGACAATCAAGTATGGAAATTGTGTAATTAATTTTATGTGCGAGTTGTGGGGTTTATAGGGGTAAAGGGTAGGGGAGTAATTTATTTTTAATTATTAATAATTAGTTGTTAATTAATATTAAATAATTAATTGAGAATTAATTATGGTAATTGTGTAATGAACTTTAGGTGCAGGTTGTGGGGTTTTTAGTGGTTAAGGGTGGGAAGTAATTTATTTTTAATTAATTAATGATTAGTTGATAGTTAATATTAATTAATTGGTAATTAATTAGTGTAATTTTTTTAATCATTTTTTTGTGTGTGGGTTTTGGGTTTATAGGGGCGAAGGGTGGGGAGTAAATTAATTTTACTTAATTTATAACTAGTTGTTAAATACTATTAGTTATTTAATTGAAAATGTTTTTTAATTGCATAATTAATTTTTTTACAGTTTAATTTTAGGTGTGGGTTATGGGGATAATATGTATAAAGGGTGGGAAGTTAATTACATTTTATGTGTTTTAATTAATTTTTTAATTAATAATATTTGTTTAATTGATTTTTTTTTTGATGTGGGTTGTGAGTTGGGTGTTGTTATAGGGTAGGAAGTAAATAGACTACATTTATGTAATAATTAACGTTTTTGTTAATAAATATTTTGAAAAAAAAATATTTATTTGTTTGAAAGTTATTTTTTTGTTTTAGTTAATGTAATATTTGTAGGTATTTGTGATATGTATTTAACATTATATTATGTTTTAATTTTGAATATTAAATATATTATTATTTTAATTTTTAACATATTAATATTTTTTATTTACTTTTTAAAAAACATTTTTATTTTGTTGATGATATTTTGTTTGTTTTTAATTTTGAACTGACTGGAGTGAGAATAGTAAATTTTACTCCTCTAATCCAACAATCTCCCTATTGATGCACTGACTGGAGTGGGAATAGTACATTTTGCCCCTCCGCTATACAACACTTTCCCTATTAATGCACTGACTGGAGCGGGAATAGTAAATTTTATCCCTCCGCTATCCAACACTTTCTCTACTGTTGCACTCACTGAAGTGGGAATAGTAAATTTTATCTCTCTGCTATCCAACACTTTCCCTACTGTTGCACTCATTGGAGTGGGAATAGTAATTTTTATCCCTCCGCTCTCCAACACTTTCCCTACTGTTGCACTCATTGGAGTGGAAATAGAAATTTTTAGCCCTCCGCTATCCATCACTTTCCCTACTGTTGCACTCACTGGAGTGGGAATAGTAAATTCTACCCCTCCGCTATCCAACACTTCCCCTACTGTTGCAATGACTGGAGTGGGAATAGTAATTTTTACCCCTCTGCCATCCAACACTTTTCCTACTGTTGTACTCATTGGAGTGGGAATAGTAATTTTTACCCCTCCGCTATCCAACACTTTCCCTACTGTTACACACATTGGAGTGGGAATAGTAAATTTTACCCCTCCGCTCTGCAACACTTTCCCTACTGTTGCACTCACTAGAGTGGGAATAGTACATTTTATCCCTCCGCTATCCAACACTTTCCCTACTGTTGCACTCATTAGAGTGGGAATAGTAATTTTTACCCCTCCGCTATCCAACACGTTCCCTACTGTTGCACGCACTGAGTGGGAAATTTAAGTTTAACAATTTTTAAATAATTTAATGTTTTAATTTATAATAGAATATTTTTTTTAATAGAATTTATGTTATTGAGCAATACGC
>CAWUFW010030330.1:0-17448 GCA_963921515.1 Calotriton arnoldi
ATCAATCAATCAATCAATCACGGCATTTATAGAGCACGCTACTCACCCGGGAGGGTCTCAAGGCGCTGGGGGAGGGGGTAACTTACTGCTCGAACAGCCAGGTCTTGAGCTGCTTCCTGAAGGAGAGATGGTCCTGGGTTCGCCGAAGGTGAGTGGGGAGGGAGTTCCAGGTCTTGGCTGCCAGGTAGGAGAAGGATCTTCCTCCGGCGGTGGCTCTGCGGATGCGTGGTATGGTGGCGAGGGCGTGGCTGGTTGATCGTAGCTGGCGGGTGGGCGTGTAGAAGGTCATGCGGTCGTTGAGGTACTTGGGGCCCAGGTCGTGGAGGGCCTTGTGTGCGTGGGTGAGGAGTCTGAACGTGATTCTCTTGCTGACGGGGAGCCAGTGCAGGTCTTTCAGGTGTCCGGTGATGTGGCTGTGTCGGGGGATGTCCAGGATGAGTCGTGCGGAGGCGTTCTGGATGCGCTGGAGTCTTTTTTGAAGTTTGGCTGTGGTTCCGGCATAGAGGGTGTTCCCATAGTCCAGTCGGCTGGTGACGAGTGCCTGGGTGACGGTCTTCCTGGTTTCAGTGGGGATCCATCTGAAGATCTTGCGGAGCATGCGCAGGGTGTTGAAGCACGAAGATGAGACGGCGTTGACTTGTCTGGTCATCGACAGGGAGGAGTCCAGGATGAAGCCCAGGTTGCGTGCGTGGTCCGTTGGCTTGGGCGCGGTGCCCAGGGCCGGGGGCCACCAAGAGTCGTCCCAGGCGGAGGGTGATGAACCCAGGATGAGGACTTCCGTCTTGTCTGAGTTCAGTTTAAGGCGGCTGTTCCTCATCCAGTCGGCGACGTCTCTCATCCCGTCGTGTAGGTTGGCTCTGGCGGTGGTGGGGTCGTTGGTGAGGGAGAGGATCAGCTGGGTGTCGTCGGCGTAGGAGATGATGTTGAGGTTGTGTTGGCGTGCGATGGCTGCGAGGGGGCTCATGTAGACGTTGAAGAGGGTTGGACTGAGTGAGGATCCTTGTGGAACGCCGCAGATGACTTCGGTGGCCTCGGATCTGAACGGGGGAGGCGGACTCTCTGGGTTCTTCCGGCGAGGAACGAGATGATCCATTCCAGTGCTTTCTCTCGGATTCCGATGTTGCTGAGGCGCTTCACTAGGGTGCGGTGGCAGACGGTGTCGAACGCCGCGGATAGGTCCAAGAGGATGAGGGCTGCTGTTTCCCCGTTGTCGGTTAGGGTTCTGATGTCGTCGGTGGCTGCGATAAGGGCGGTCTCGGTGCTGTGGTTGGCCCGAAACCCGGACTGCGAGGGGTCGAGGGATCCATTCGTCTCGAGGAAGGCGGCAAGCTGTCTGTTGACGGTCTTCTCGATGACTTTGGCCGGGAAACGGAAGGAGCGAGATGGGACGGTAGTTCTTGAGGTCGGTGGGGTCCGCCGTTGGTTTCTTCAGGAGGGCGGTAAGCTCGGCGTGCTTCCAGCTCTCCGGGAAGGTGGCGGTGTGGAAGGAGGAGTTGATGATGTCCCGGAGATGGGGTGCGATGGTGGCGTCGGCTTTGTTGAAGACGTGGTGTGGGCAGGGGTCGGTTGGTGATCCGGAGTGGATGGAGTTCATCGTGCGGGTGGTGTCTTCGGTGCTGATCGGGGTCCAGTTGCAGAGGGTGGTGGTGGCGGGCGTTGGTTCGGCGGTAGGGTGCGTGGTCTGTGCGTCGAAGCTGTTATGTATGTCGGTGATCTTGCGGTGGAAGAACGCGGCGAGTGAGTTGCAGAGGTCTTGCGAGGGGGTGATGTCGTTGTTTCCGGCGCTGGGGTTGGAGAACTCTTTGACGATGCTGAAAAGTTCCTTGCTGTCGTGGGCGTTGTTGTCCAGTCGTTCTTTGAGTGCCGACTTCTTGGTGGCACGGATCAGCTGGTGGTGTTTGCGGGTGGCGTGCTTGAGGGCGGTCCTGTTGTCTGTGGTCTGGTCGAGTCGCCAGGCTTTCTCGAGAGTGCGGCAGTTCTTCTTGGATTCCTTGAGTTCGTTGGTGAACCAAGGGGTTTTCTTGCTTCCGGGTCTGCTGGGAGGGTTTTTTAGTGGTGCGAGGTCGTCGGCGCAGGCGGTCAGCCACTTGGCGAGGTTGCTGGCTGCTTCGTTTGGGTCCGTTGTGTTGGTGGGTGTGTTCTGGCTGAGGGAGGCGGTGAGCTGCTCGGCGGTGATCTTGCTCCAGCTCCGGCGGGGAACCTGTTGCGGGTGGTGGTGGGTCGCAGTCTTTCTGAAGCTGAAGTGGACGCAGCTGTGGTCGGTCCAGTGGAGTCCGGTGGCGTGGCTGAAGGAGATGTGCTTGCTGGAAGAGAAGACGGGGTCAAGCGTGTGGCCGGCGTAGTGGGTGGGCGTGTTCACCAGTTGCTTGAGTCCGAGGTTGGCGAGGTTGTCCAGCAGGGCGGTGGTGTTTCTGTCGTTGTTGTTCTCCAGGTGGAAGTTGAGGTCCCCTAGGAGGATGTAGTCGGCGGAGGGCATGGCGTGCGGGCTGATGAAGTCTGCGATGTCTTCGCTGAATAGTGTGCGTGGTCCCGGGGGTCTGTAGATGAGGGTGCCTCGGAGGGTGGTCTTGGGGTCAGTGTGTATCTGGAAGTGTAGGTGTTCGGCGGCGGTGAAGGTCTCGTCGGAGTTAGTCGAGATGCGGATGGTGTTCTTGTGTACGATGGCGATGCCTCCTCCCGTCTGGTTGACGCGGTCCTTCCGGGTGATCTTGTATCCGTCCGGGATGGCTATGGCGATGTCGGGTGCTGAGGAGGCGTTCATCCAGGTTTCGGTGAGGAAGGCGACGTCCGGTGCTGTTGCGTCGAGCAGGTCCCAGAGTTCCACGGCGTGCCTGTGGACGGAGCGGGTGTTCAACAGGATGCATTTCAGGTGGTTGCTGCTGGTGCTCGACTTGGCGGGGGTGGTGCAGGTCCGGGGGCAGGTGAATCGGCAGGCTTGGCAGGTGAAGGGTCCGTGGGTGCGTCTCGGGGAGGCTGGTAGCAGGCAGGGTTCCGGTCGGCATTGAGTGCGGTGAGGGTGGCGGCGTCGTAGGTCCGTCGAGTAGTGTTGCATCGGTGGGATCCAGGGGTCCCTGGCGCTGGGCGCGTGCCAGGCGCGGACGGGCGCAGACGGGCTTACCTTTGGCGCACCTTCGGCGCTCCGTCGGTGCTCCCGCTGCGCGCGCGGCCGCTGCGCGGTCGCTCAGGGGCGTCATAAGTAAGGAGCCGGGAGGGAGGAGCAGCTGGGTGGCGGGAGCGGGGCGGCGAATGGAATCACGGGGGGGCGGGGCCGCAGTGGCGGGAAAGTCCCAGGAGCAGCGGGAAAGTCCCAGGAGCAGCGGGAAAGTCCCAGGAGCAGCGGGCAGCGGGAAAATCCCAGGAGCAGCGGGCAGCGAGCGAAGGAATCTGCAGGCAGGAGGCGACAAGGCAGGCAGGAGCGGCAGCAGTGAGTGGGGCGACCAAGCCCTGTGGAGGGCAGAGCGGTGTTGGGGGGATGTCTTTTTCTTGCATTCCCTAGGTTGTGGTGTGCTGGTTGTGTCATGCATTGTCCATCCTATGAGTGGGGGTGGTGTTGGTGGTAGGCATACAGCCCCCATGGGTAGAGGTGGTAGTAGTGGTAGGCATCTGGCACCCCCTGGGTAAGGGTGGTAGTAGTGACAGGCATCCAGCCCCCATGGGTAGAGGTGGTAGTAGTGGTAGGCATCTGGCACCCCCTGGGTAAGGGTGGTAGTAGTGACAGGCATCCAGCACCCCATGGGTAGAGGTGGTAGTAGTGGTAGGCATCTGGCACCCCCTGGGTAAGGGTGGTAGTAGTGACAGGCATCCAGCCCCCATGAGTAGAGGTGGTAGTAGTGGTAGGCATCTGCCACCCCCTGGGTAAGGGTGGTAGTAGTGTTAGGCATCCAGCCTCCCATGGGTAGAGGTGGTAGTAGTGACAGGCATCTGGCACCCCCTGGGTAAGGGTGGTAGTAGTGACAGGCATCCAGCCCCCCATGGGTGAAGGTGGTAGTAGTGGTAGGCATCTGGCACCCCCTAGGTAAGGGTGGTAGTAGTGACAGGCATCCGGCACCCCATGGGTAGAGGTGGTAGTAGTGGTAGGCATCTGGCACCCCCTGGGTAAGGGTGGTAGTAGTGACAGGCATCCAGCCCCCCATCGGTGAAGGTGGTAGTAGTGGTAGGCATCTGGCACCCCTGGGTAAGGGTGGTAGTAGTGGTAGGCATCCAGCCTCCCATGGGTAGAGGTGGTAGTAGTGACAGGCATCTGGCACCCCATGGGTAGAGGTGGTAGTAGTGGTAGGCATCTGGCACCCCTGGGTAAGGGTGGTAGTAGTGACAGGCATCCAGCCCCCATGGGTGAAGGTGGTAGTAGTGGTAGGCATCTGGCACCCCTGGGTAAGGGTGGTAGTAGTGACAGGCATCCAGCACCCCATGGGTAGAGGTGGTAGTGGTGGTAGGCATCTGGCACCCCATGGGTAGAGGTGGTAGTAGTGGTAGGCATCTGGCACCCCTGGGTATAGGTGGTAGTAGTGACAGGCATCCAGCCCCCCATGGGTAGGGGTGGCAGTAGTGACAGGCATCCAGCCCCCCATGGGTAGAGGTGGTAGTAGTGGTAGGCATCCAGCCCCCCATGGGTAGGGGTGGCAGTAGTGACAGGCATCCAGCCCCCCATGGGTAGAGGTGGTAGTAGTGGTAGGCATCTGGCAACCCCTGGGTAAGGGTGGTAGTAGTGACAGGCATCCAGCCCCCATGGGTAGGGGTGGCAGTAGTGACAGGCATCCAGCCCCCATGGGTAGAGGTGGTAGTAGTGGTAGGCATCCAGCCCACCATGGGTAGGGGTGGCAGTAGTGACAGGCATCCAGCCCCCCATGGGTAGAGGTGGTAGTAGTGGTAGGCATCTGGCACCCCCTGGGTAAGGGTGGTAGTAGTGACAGGCATCCAGCACCCCATGGGTAGAGGTGGTAATGGTGGTAGGCATCTGGCACCCCATGGGTAGAGGTGGTAGTAGTGGTAGGCATCTGGCACCCCTGGGTAAGGGTGGTAGTAGTGACAGGCATCCAGCCCCCATGGGTAGAGGTGGTAGTAGTGGTAGGCATTTGGCACCCCCTGTGTAAGGGTGATAGTAGTGTTAGGCATCCAGCCTCCCAAGGGTAGAGGTGGTAGTAGTGACAGGCATCTGGCACCCCCTGGGTAAGGGTGGTAGTAGTGACAGGCATCCAGCCCCCATGGGTGAAGGTGGTAGTAGTGGTAGGCATCTGGCACCCCTGGGTAAGGGTGGTAGTAGTGACAGGCATCCGGCACCCCATGGGTAGAGGTGGTAGTAGTGACAGGCATCTGGCACCCCATGGGTAGAGGTGGTAGTAGTGGTAGGCATCTGGCACCCCCTGGGTAAGGGTGGTAGTAGTGACAGGCATCCAGCCCCCATGGGTGAAGGTGGTAGTAGTGGTAGGCATCTGGCACCCCTGGGTAAGGGTGGTAGTAGTGACAGGCATCCGGCACCCCATGGGTAGAGGTGGTAGGCATCTGGCACCCCCTGGGTAAGGGTGGTAGTAGTGACAGGCATCCAGCACCCCATGGGTAGAGGTGGTAGTGGTGGTAGGCATCTGGCACCCCATGGGTAGAGGTGGTAGTAGTGGTAGGCATCTGGCACCCCTGGGTAAGGGTGGTAGTAGTGACAGGCATCCAGCCCCCATGGGTAGAGGTGGTAGTAGTGGTAGGCATCTGGCACCCCTGGGTAAGGGTGGTAGTAGTGTTAGGCATCCAGCCTCCCATGGGTAGAGGTGGTAGTAGTGACAGGCATCTGGCACCCCCTGGGTAAGGGTGGTAGTAGTGACAGGCATCCGGCACCCCGTGGGTAGAGGTGGTAGTAGTGACAGGCATCTGGCACCCCATGGGTAGAGGTGGTAGTAGTGGTAGGCATCTGGCACCCCTGGGTAAGGGTGGTAGTAGTGACAGGCATCCAGCCCCCATGGGTGAAGGTGGTAGTAGTGGTAGGCATCTGGCACCCCTGGGTAAGGGTGGTAGTAGTGACAGGCATCCGGCACCCCATGGGTAGAGGTGGTAGTAGTGACAGGCATCTGGCACCCCATGGGTAGAGGTGATAGTAGTGGTAGGCATCTGGCACCCCCTGGGTAAGGGTGGTAGTAGTGACAGGCATCCAGCCCCCCATGGGTAGAGGTGGTAGTAGTGACAGGCATCTGGCACCCCATGGGTAGAGGTGGTAGTAGTGGTAGGCATCTGGCACCCCCTGGGTAAGGGTGGTAGTAGTGACAGGCATCCAGCCCCCCATGGGTGGAGGGGGTAGTTGTGGTAGGCATCTGGCACCCCCTGGGTAAGGGTGGTAGTAGTGACAGGCATACGGCACCCCATGGGTAGAGGTGGTAGTAGTGACAGGCATCTGGCACCCCCATGGGTAGAGGTGGTAGTAGTGGTAGGCATCTGGCACCCCCTGGATAAGGGTGGTAGTAGTGACAGGCATCTGGCACCCCATGGGTAGAGGTGGTAGTAGTGATAGGCATCTGGCACCCCCTGGGTAAGGGTGGTAGTAGTGACAGGCATCCAGCCCCCCATGGGTAGAGGTGGTAGTAGTGGTAGGCATCTGGCACCCCCTGGGTAAGGGTGGTAGTAGTGGTAGGCATACAGGCCCCTATGTGTATGTGTGGCATTGGTGAGGGCCATCCCGCCCTATGGTGCTGCTGTTGCTGGTGTAGGTATTTCTGCATCCCTCTGTGTGTGATGTGTCGGGTACTGTAGGAGAGTAGGATCTGCTTCACATGGGTACCCCCACTTTTTGCTGATGCTTCACTGTTTTTCGACATTAGTCTGGCTGGGGCCCTGCTAATCAGAACCCCAGCCTAGCTGCTTCCTCTCTAAAATGGTTTCCATGTGCCTTAGGCACATCACTGATTGGGATCTGGAGTGCCCTTATAAGTCCCTAGTATATGGTATACTATGTACCAAGGGCATAGGTACCTCAGAGGCCTGCCAGGGGCTGCAGCATGTATTATGCCACCCCTGGAAGGCCATCCAAACTGACACCGCAGGTCTGCTACTGCAGCCTGGGTAAGGTGGTGCATGCACCCCTTACTGTGATATAGGTTACCTATATCACGAAATACATACACACATATAAACCTATAAGTCACTCCTAAGGCAGGCCTTATCAATCCTAAAGGCAGAGTGCATGGTTCCTATGTGAGAGGGTGCCCCTGCATGAGCAGGGCCCCTCTGCAGCGTTCGGAGACCATCTCTGATGCTGTTTGTAGTGCAGCCTGACCATATACTCTTAAGCGCATTATATCCTCGCGGTAAAATGCTAACTTTGGAATGGCTGCACCCAAACATGTCGTGTTTGGTGTCAAACATCTTGGAATACTACCCCCCCGCCAATGCTGGTGACGGGGGTAGCATTCCACCCTTCTAGAGGGAAAGACATGTTAACTCTGACGAGTCCGGTAACTTCTTTCCAGAGCCCTGGCATCACAAAATGGATGCTGCTGCCACAGACACGAGTCTGGCCTCCTGCTGCTGGACGAAACTCCGGCAGGGGAGGCCTGGACAATAGGTTTCCTGTCCCAGGGAGGTGTGACCACCTCCCCAGACAGGATAATGTGTATTGGGGCTGGGCGGGAGCACTTTCGGGTGCTTTGAAGTCCTGCACTGGGGGCACATTTGGTGTCCCTGTGCATACCCCAGTTCAAACCGGATCAGGGGCTTGCAGCCCCTGCTTTGGCGCGAACTGGACAAAGGGAAAGGGGTGTAGCCACCCTCTGCCCTGACCCACCCATAGGTGGGGCCACAGAGTAGTCCAACCCCTATTTTTAGAATAAAGGTAGGAACCCAGTCCTTAGGACTTTAGATTATACCTGGACGAAACTCTGAAACTGAATCCTGGACCTTCGACGCTCTACTCACGATTAGAGGACTGAAGAATCTCCCTTGGGGTTAAGGAGTGACTCCCCTGCTTGGCAGGCACCAAAGAAGCATCTGTCCGGTTCGCATTTCTGAAGCTCCGTCGGACGCCGAAGTCATCGCATCACCAGAGGTGGATTCTCAGACTTCCCCGAGGCTACCCTGAGTCCCCAGCAAAGCTGAGGCCCGTGGCTATCGTGGGTGACTTGAGACCGTGACCCCTGGACACCGAGCACATTTGCAAGTGCATCATCTTCTGGGTCTCCCAAGAAGTCGTGCTTTGGGCTCCGAGTAGCCCCAGCCTCCAGCACCACCTGCACCGAAGATCACTGGCCCCCACTCCACGAGTGTCCTGTAAGCCAGATCCACGTGCGGCGTCACGAGGCTCCTTCGCGGTCGCTAGCCCGTTGTCTAGTAGCCCTTAACGAAGGCCAATCCTTTTCTTTCTTGGCATCCTGGTTGCTCCAGGCCTGCCCTCACTTACCCTCGCTGGGTGAGTTCCACAGACCTTGCTGGTCTGCACCATCGACGATCTACATCTTCACCGAGACTTGCCGTTGCCAAGGCTTGTTGGGTCCAATCCGGTCGCCGACACCCCAGCACTCGACAGACATCGTGTGCCAGCCCGAATCCTGCTCCTGGTTGCCGACAACGCCTCCTGGACCTCGTGGCTGAAGAGTCAAGACGACCGTCAACGCACCTGAAGCACTCGACATCGGTGGGCATCTGTCCATCGCCTTCCTGATCACTGGCTAGTGACCCAGACTCTGTCCCCTCTGCTTTCAGGTTCACCAGAACTCCGATCCACTCTTGGATCCACCCGGACACTTTTCTCTTGGCCGCCAGCAGCACTTTGCAGCAGATCGCCATTCGAATCGACGACGAAACCCGACCCCGAAAGGCACCTATGCACCCGGCTTCCCTGGGTGAGGTAACACGAGTACTCCGGTGCTCCCGTGTGTAGAGACTCTTCAAAGTCCTAGATCTCAAAGGGTTTTGTCCTAGTCCTCTTTTAAGTATCCCTTTCCTCTATTTTCCCGATCCCGACTTTCTCCATAGAAGTTAACGGCGTATCGCGGTTGTGTATTTACACTGCACGCGTCTCCCGTGGGTCCCCTGTGTCACTACCTTGGGTGGTTCCTTGTGGTCCAAGCACTTCTAGAGGCTCTAGGCCTAGTGTCTAGTTCAGTCGTGGTTCGCATACCACTTTATTGGTATATGGTTTGGTACGCCCCTAGGGCCCAAACGTGTATTTGTGCTATTACTGTGACTTAATAACTTATAACTTATGTACTTCAAACTCTAGCCTCATAAAGAGACTAGAGGGGTGTGTTTAGCAATAAATACATATATTTTGAATATATACCTGGTGTGGTGCTCTTTCATTTGGTCACTCAAGAGATTATAGACTGGTAAAACAAGCTGCTTTACATTCCTTCAAGACTTAGCCTGAAGGCTGCTCTCCATAGCTACCACTAGGATAGCTTTCAATAAAGGTTGTCTTTAACCTATCTCCAATAAGGGGTTCTTTGGACTGGTGCAAGGTGCCCACTATAATTAGTGGACAGCATATGCCAGGCCAACTTCTCACATTGGTGTGCAGCGTGTGGGATTCCAGCTTGCTATTGTTTTACCAGATAATCTCAATTGAATTGATCAACTGAAAACCACTAAAGGTACCTAAGGTACATATAATTTAAGCTTAGAATACAGTAAGTTCTACTGAACTTAGAGTTGTGTGTTAAGGGATAGCACAACCCTTTCTACAACTCAAGAGAGTTTAGTAGGCCACACTAGAGTAGGTAGTGCATACACCACACCACACTAGTAATGTCTTTAAGGGTAGGATCTAAAGAATCCTTGCAGGAAGCCATTGAGCTTCCACCCTCCAAGTATGATACACTCCCATTCTTGGAATTGAGAGCTTTATGTAACTTGAGAAAATTAAGGACAGGCCAAAGCCCCACCACCCAACACCTCAAGGAGTTGTTGGTAGCTTATGACCTTAGTAAGCCTGTAGGGACTGAAGGGGTAGGAGCTGAGGGTGGGGCAGACGAAGAGGACGAGGCTAGGGGTAACAATACCCCCAGCCCCCCCTCTGAAACTGGCCAGGAGGGTGACAATGACCCTGACCTGGAAAACCCAATCCCTCCTGTGGATGATGATGAGGATGATCAAGATGATGCCCTCTTTGTCCCCCCAGGAAGGATTAAGAGTGTGCCCAGGAAGTCTAGATCTCCTTCTCAGGAGTCTAACCACTCTGGCACCTCTATAGGGAGCTCTGTCTCATCTCATAGGAGGGAATCCTCTCATGAGAGGAGAACCAGACTGGTACAGTATGAGGAAACTCAGCTGGAGATCAGAAAAAAGCAATTGGCTTTAGATAGGGAATCCCTAGATCTCCTTAGAGAGAGAAGAAAGTTGGGACTAGAGTCCCATGGTGGCAGCCATGTCCCTAGAGACAGGGAAAGGTCCTATGACCATAGGAACCTGAGCAAGATTGTCCCTCCCTACCAGAGTGGGGATGATATCCACAAATGGATAACTGCTTTAGAGAGGGCCTGTAAAGTACAGAAGGTCCCTCAGGAGCAGTGGGCAGCAATCTTGTGGCTCTCCTTTGCTGACAAAGGTAGAGATAAGCTCCTCACTGTTAGAGAGGAGGATGCTGATAATTACAAGGTCTTGAAGAGTGCTCTTATTGATGGGTTTGGCCTAACCACTGAACAGTACAGGTTGAAGTTCAGAGACACCCAAAAAGCACAGACTCAAGACTGGGTAGACTATGTGGATTGTTCTGCCAAGGCTCTGGAAGGCTGGTTGATGGGCAGTAAGGTGTGTGACTTCTCAGGATTGTACAATCTGATAATGAGGGAGCAGATTCTTAATAACTGTCAAAATCAGCTGTTGCATCAATACCTGGTAGACTCTGATCTGACCTCTCCCCAAGAATTGGGAAAGAAGGCAGACAAATGGGTCAGGACCAGGGTGAAGCAGAAGGTACAGAACCAAGGTGGGGAAACCAAGAAGCAAGATGCTAAGAACTCTGACAAGGGTGGGGAGAAGGGTAAAGATCAAAAGTCTTCATCAGGCCCCCAAAAATCTTCTTCTGGTGGGGATTCCCAGTCTACCAAAGGGAAAGGCCAAAGAAAACCATGGTGCAAGGTCTGTAAGCAAAAGACCTACTGGACCAGTGATTGCACCAAGTCCAAAGACTCCAGTCCAGCACCCACCAATGCCCCTAAGGCACCTGTTCCCCCTAGTACAGTTGGTGGAAGTGCTCCAGCAAAGGGTTTAGTAGGGTTCACCCTGGGAACTGAGTTGGGCTCTGACTTAGTCAGGGAACTGACTCAGGCTGTGTTAGTCTGTGATGGAGGCATGGATGTGACCTCCACTGTGAGTCCCAGTAATCTGGGCAAGTACAGACAACAGCCTTTAATCAATGGACGTGAGGCTTTGGCATTTAGGGACACAGGGGCAAGTGTCACAATGGTGACACAAGACCTTGTGCTACCTGGGCAAGTTATGCTTGGTGAGATGTACCAAGTGACCAATGCTAGCAATGTCAGAACAGACCATACTCTGGCAGTTGTTAACTTCTCCTGGGGAGGGGTAACTGGCCTTAAGAAGGTTGTGGTAAGTGCAAACCTACCAGTCGAATGCTTGCTTGGCAATGACTTAGAGACTTCTGCGTGGGCAGAAGTGGAGCTCAGGACCCATGCAGAAATGCTGGGGATCCCTGCAGATGTGTTTGCTGTGACCAGGTCACAAGCCAAAATGTCTAGCACTGAACAGGTCTTGGATTCTGGAAGAATGGACCAAGTGCCTTCCAAGAGGAGGAGTAGTAGGGTTAAGGCAGTGCCTTCCCCCTTGGCTCAGGAGGAAGATCAGTCCCTTGAGGGGGATGATCTCAGCCCTGAAGAAGGAACTGTCCCAGAGGAACTTGAACCTGACCAGGTTGAGTTCTTGGGGACAGGGGGACCTTCTAGGGCAGATCTGAGCCAGGAGCAGCAGAGCTGCCCCTCCTTGAACCCCTCAGACAGCAAGCTGCTGCTGAGGCTGCTGGGAAAGCTAGTGGTCCCCATACAGTGTATTGGGATGATGGACTCCTGTACTCAGAGAGTAGAGACCCCAAGCCTGGTGCTACCAGGAGGTTGGTAATACCTTTGAAGTTCAGGGGCTTCCTATTGACCCTAGCCCATGATATTCCCTTAGCAGGTCACCTGGGCCAGAACAAGACTTGGGACAGAATTGTCCCTCACTTTCACTGGCCCCACATGTCTGAAGACAGTAAGGAGTTTTGTCGCTCCTGTGTAACCTGCCAAGCCAGTGGCAAAGCAGGTGGCACTACAAAGGCCCCCTGATACCACTACCTGTGGTGGGGGTGCCCTTTGAGAGGGTAGGGATTGACATTGTTGGTCCCATGGATCCCCAAACAGCCTCTGGGCACAGGTTTATCCTGGTGGTAGTGGATCATGCCACCAGGTACCCAGAAGCTATTCCCCTCAGGACCACCACAGCACCTGTGGTGGCAAGGGCCCTCCTGGGAATCTTCTCAAGAGTGGGCTTTCCTAAGGAGGTAGTATCAGACAGGGGTGCTAACTTCATGTCTGGGTACTTAAAAGCAATGTGGAAGGAGTGTGGAGTGACTTATAAGTTCACCACACCCTATCACCCACAATGCAATGGTTTAGTTGAGAGATTCAACAAAACCTTGAAGGGCATGATTAAAGGGCTCCCAGAAAAGCTTAGGCGTAGATGGGACATACTCTTGCCCTGCCTTTTATTCGCATATAGGGAGGTGCCTCAGAAGGGGGTTGGTTACAGCCCTTTTGAACTTCTGTTTGGCCACCCTGTGAGGGGTCCACTGTGCTTGGTGAAGGAAGGATGGGAGTTACCTCTCAAGCCCCCAAAGCAAGATATAGTGGACTATGTACTTGGTCTCCGCTCCAGGATGGCTGAGTACATGAAAAAGGCAACCAAAAACCTTGAGGCTAGCCAGGAACTTCAAAAGGCCTGGCATGACTAAAAGGCTGTTCTGACTGTTTACCAGCCAGGACAGAAGGTGTGGGTGTTGGAGCCAGTGGCCCCAGCAGCTCTCCAAGATAAATGGAGTGGACCCCACACTATTGTTGAGCAGAAGGGTGAGGTCACTTATTTAGTGGACCTAGGAACACCCAGGAGTCCCCACAGGGTTCTCCATGTCAACAGGTTAAAACCATATGTGGACAGGGCAGACATGGGCTTGCTCATGGCTACTGATGAAGGGCAGGAGGAAGAGAGTGACCCACTCCCTGACCTGCTCTCACAGAACCCTGACGATGGGTCAGTTGATGGTGTAGCCTTGGCAGGCAGCCTCACTACCCAGCAACAAACTGATTGCAGGCAAGTCCTCAATCAGTTTAGACATATGTTTTCACTGACACCCAGTCAGACCACCTGGTGCACTCATGAAGTGGACACTGGGGACAGTCTGCCTATTAAAAACAAGATTTATAGGCAACCTGACCATGTCAGGGACTGTATCAGGACTGAAGTCCAGAAAATGTTGGAATTGGGAGTCATTGAACCCTCAGATAGCCCTTGGGCTAGTCCAGTAGTCCTAGTACCGAAACCTCACACCAGTGGTGGAAAAAGAGAGATGAGGTTTTGTGTAGACTACAGGGGTCTCAATGCAGTCACTAGGACTGATGCCCATCCAATACCCAGGGCAGATGAGCTCATAGATACTTTGGCCTCTGCCAAATATCTCAGCACATTTGACCTAACAGCTGGCTACTGGCAGATCAGACTAGCTGATACTGCAAAGCCCAAGACAGCATTCTCAACCCCTAGTGGGCATTATCAATTTGTGGTAATGCCCTTTGGTCTGAAGAATGTACCTGCCACTTTCCAGAGGTTGGTGAATACAGTTCTCACAGGACTGGAAGCCTATAGTGCAGCTTATCTAGATGATATTGCTGTCTTTAGCTCCACCTGGGAGGATCACCTGGTCCACCTCAGGAATGTTTTACAGGCCCTGCAAAAGGCAGGCCTGACTATCAAGGCCACTAAGTGCCAGATAGGGCAGAGTCAGGTTGTGTACCTGGGCCACCTTGTGGGTGGAGGCCAGGTTCAACCTTTGCAGAGCAAGATCCAGACCATCATGGACTGGACTGCTCCCACTACCCAGACTCAGGTGAGAGCCTTCTTAGGCCTGACTGGGTACTATAGGAGATTTGTCAAGGGGTATGGATCAATAGTGACACCCCTGAATGACTTAACTTCTAAGAAAATGCCCAAAAAGGTTCAGTGGACAGTTAGCTGTCAAAAGGCATTTGATGACCTCAAGCAGGCCATGTGCACTGCTCCAATTCTGCAGAGTCCTGATTACTCCAAGAAGTTCATTGTTCAAACTGATGCATCTGAATTGGGGGTAGGGGCTGTACTGTCACAATTGAATGAAGAAGGTCAGGATCAGCCAGTAGCTTTTATTAGCAGAAGGCTGACCCCTAGAGAGAAACGTTGGTCAGCCATAGAGAGGGAGGCCTTTGCTGTGGTCTGGGCTCTGAAGAAGTTGAGGCCATACTTGTTTGGTACACACTTCCTGGTTCAGACAGACCATAAGCCCCTCTTATGGCTAAAACAAATGAAGGGTGAAAACCCCAAACTGCTTAGGTGGTCCATTTCCCTACAGGGGATGGACTTTACAGTGGAACATAGGCCTGGGAGTAACCATGCGAATGCAGATGGACTCTCTAGGTATTTCCACTTACAACATGAAGACTTAACTGGGCAAGGTTAGTTTAATGTCCCTACGTTTGGGGGGTTGTGTAGGAGAGTAGGATCTGCTTCACATGGGTACCCCCACTTTTTGCTGATGCTTCACTGTTTTTCGACATTAGTCTGGCTGGGGCCCTGCTAATCAGAACCCCAGCCTAGCTGCTTCCTCTCTAAAATGGTTTCCATGTGCCTTAGGCACATCACTGATTGGGATCTGGAGTGCCCTTATAAGTCCCTAGTATATGGTATACTATGTACCAAGGGCATAGGTACCTCAGAGGCCTGCCAGGGGCTGCAGCATGTATTATGCCACCCCTGGAAGGCCATCCAAACTGACACCGCAGGTCTGCTACTGCAGCCTGGGTAAGGTGGTGCATGCACTCCTTACTGTGATATAGGTTACCTATATCACGAAATACATACACACATATAAACCTATAAGTCACTCCTAAGGCAGGCCTTATCAATCCTAAAGGCAGAGTGCATGGGTCCTATGTGAGAGGGTGCCCCTGCATGAGCAGGGCCCTCTGCAGCGTTCGGAGACCATCTCTGATGCTGTTTGTAGTGCAGCCTGACCATATACTCTTAAGCGCATTATATCCTCGCGGTAAAATGCTAACTTTGGAATGGCTGCACCTAAACATGTCGTGTTTGGTGTCAAACATCTTGGAATACTACCCCCCGCCAATCCTGGCGGCGGGGGTAGCATTCCACCCTTCTAGAGGGAAAGACATGTTAACTCTGACGAGTCCGGTAACTTCTTTCCAGAGCCCTGGCATCACAAAATGGATGCTGCTGCCACAGACACGAGTCTGGCCTCCTGCTGCTGGACGAAACTCCGGCAGGGGAGGCCTGGACAATAGGTTTCCTGTCCCAGGGAGGTGTGACCACCTCCCCAGACAGGATAATGTGTATTGGGGCTGGGCGGGAGCACTTTCGGGTGCTTTGAAGTCCTGCACTGGGGGCACATTTGGTGTCCCTAGTGCATACCCCAGTTCAAACCGGATCAGGGGCTTGCAGCCCCTGCTTTGGCGCGAACTGGACAAAGGGAAAGGGGTGCAGCCACCCCTCTGCCCTGACCCACCCATAGGTGGGGCCACAGAGTAGTCCAACCCCTATTTTTAGAATAAAGGTAGGAACCCAGTCCTTAGGACTTTAGATTATACCTGGACGAAACTCTGAAACTGAATCCTGGACCTTCGACGCTCTACTCACGATTAGAGGACTGAAGAATCTCCCTTGGGGTCAAGGAGTGACTCCCCTGCTTGGCAGGCACCAAAGAAGCATCTGTCCGGTTCGCATTTCTGAAGCTCCCGTCGGACGCCGAAGTCATCGCATCACCAGAGGTGGATTCTCAGACTTCCCCGAGGCTACTCCTGAGTCCCCAGCAAAGCTGAGGCCCATGGCTATCGTGGGTGACTTGAGACCGTGACCCCTGGACACCGAGCACATTTGCAAGTGCATCATCTTCTGGGTCTCCCAAGAAGTCGTGCTTTGGGCTCCGAGTAGCCCCAGCCTCCAGCACCACCTGCACCGAAGATCACTGGCCCCCACTCCACGAGTGTCCTGTAAGCCAGATCCACGTGCGGCGTCACGAGGCTCCTTCGCGGTCGCTAGCCCGTTGGCTAGTAGCCCTTAACGAAGGCCAATCCTTTTCTTACTTGGCATCCTAGTTGCTCCAGGCCTGCCCTCACTTACCCTTGCTGGGTGAGTTCCACAGACCTTGCTGGTCTGCACCATCGACGATCTACATCTTCACCGAGACTTGCCGTTGCCAAGGCTTGTTGGGACCAATCCGGTCGCCGACACCCCAGCACTCGACAGACATCGTGTACCAACCTGAATCCTGCTCCTGGTTGCCGACAACGCCTCCTGGACCTCGTGGCTGAAGAGTCAAGACGACTGTCAACGCACCTGAAGCACTCGACATCGGTGGGCATCTGTCCATCGCCTTCCTGATCACTGGCTAGTGACCCAGACTCTGTCCCCTCTGCTTTCAGGTTCACCAGAACTCTGATCCACTCTTGGATCCACCCGGACTCTTTTCTCTTGGCCGCCAGCAGCACTTTGCAGCAGATCGCCATTCGAATCGACGACGAAACCCGACCCCGAAAGGCACCTATGCACCCGGCTTCCCTGGGTGAGGTAACACGAGTACTCCGGTGCTCCCGTGGGTAGAGACTCTTCAAAGTCCTAGATCTCAAAGGGTTTTGTCCTAGTCCTCTTTTAAGTGTCCCTTTCCTCTATTTTCCCGATCCCGACTTTCTCCATAGAAGTTAACGGCGTATCGCGGTTGTGTATTTACACTGCACGCGTCTCCCGTGGGTCCCCTGTGTCACTACCTTGGGTGGTTCCTTGTGGTCCAAGCACTTCTAGAGGCTCTAGGCCTAGTGTCTAGTTCAGTCGTGGTTCGCATACCACTTTATTGGTATATGGTTTGGTACGCCCTAGGGCCCAAACGTGTATTTGTGCTATTACTGTGACTTAATAACTTATAACTTATGTACTTCGAACTCTAGCCTCATAAAGAGACTAGAGGGGTGTGTTTAGCAATAAATACATATATTTTGAATATATACCTGGTGTGGTGCTCTTTCATTTGGTCACTCAAGAGATTATAGACTGGTAAAACAAGCTGCTTTACATTCCTTCAAGACTTAGCCTGAAGGCTGCTCTCCATAGCTACCACTAGGATAGCTTTCAATAAAGGTTGTCTTTAACCTATCTCCAATAAGGGGTTGTTTGGACTGGTGCAAGGTGCCCACTATAATTAGTGGACAGCATATGCCAGGCCAACTTCTC
>CAWUFW010030331.1:0-17436 GCA_963921515.1 Calotriton arnoldi
GTAAACCACAGTATTAAAAGCATATCAAATTCTTCATGGCAATTGCACATAATGTTATGTCTGGGTGCGCGAGACTGGCCATATCAGGAAGAACCAGAATACATTGTTATGCGACCTTGTACATGTTTGTGCAGACTGAGCCCAGAAAGGTGAACAACAGAAAATGCAGACAGTGCAAAAGAACTTGGCACGAGCAAAGGGGCGAGGAAGGCCCGGCTCAGTGTAACGTGCGCAAAGAAAAGCAGCATGGCAGCCAGGCCTAGGCCAACATAACAAGGCAGGTAACAATCCACACGACAGACAACAGACTCATCCAAGGAATCTCAGCTGGATGAGCATGACAATTTGGGAGTTGAGGATTCTAGGTCCGGCATTGAGGAGTCAGAATCGTCCCTGAGAGAGAAATATTTCTCTCCACCCCCCACTGGTTCCGGAGACTAAATCCCCTTGGCGTCCCCCAGAGAGCCAGAGTCTGGGAAAATGGTGCTTACAGATCCTTGGAAGCTAGCAGGGACCCCCTTCGGGTCCTACCTGCTAAGTGAACACAGTGTTAGAGAGTACATTTTCAGAAGGCAAGTCACTCACTGGGGTCACAATTGAACTGATTACCTGAGCCTTGTCCCCACTGACTCTAAGATTCTTGTTCAGGTGGGAATACACTCTTGCAGCCTCATCCAACTGTCAGAAGCAGCTGTAGTAGTAATCAGGGGAACAGTGGTAATCATCTCTTGATTCTTCAAGTTTTTAGTATGCACAGGTGGAAATATGTCTGAGATCGCCGGTTGCGCTTCAGCGGTTGCGGTGCTGTTTCCTCCACGGTTCGGCTTTTGACTGGGCTTTCCTCCGATGCCAGTTGCATCATCACCTCTCCTCGGGCCCCTCCCTTCTGTGCTGGTCTCTCGGGAGTGCTCTGGGTGAGCGGATGTCTTAAAGGAGCCGGCTGGGAGCGAGGCCGAGGTCGTCGCTGCAGCTGGAGTTTTGGTCCTGAGCGTTTTAGCTCCTCTGCTCGCCATTGGTCTAGAAAGTCTTGTAAACAAGGTGAGCGGTTTGGTGGGCGGCTAAGGGAAGGTAAACTCCTGTGGCACTATCATGAAAACCAGGACAATGAGTGCTGTGCCGCTCTATCTGACCGTGTTTTGCTTCAGGCGCCCGCCGTACAACTGATCAGCTTTGCTTCAGGGGGTGTGAATATGCCGCCACTGATCCGGCATTACAGCAAGTTGAGTTGGAGGTCTGCATACATCCCTGCGGCAGGAGCACCACAGAACGAGGAGTGTGAAGGGGAGAGGAGACTACGGGAGAGTTACTTGGACGCCATCTTGCCTCATGTCCCTTTATTAAGTATGTTATACCACTTCATTACACATACTTTATTAAGTATGTGTAAAGAAGTGATATGACTATAACTTATATCTTATATGGTGTATGTGCAATGAAGTGTTATGTTATACTTTGATTTCTTAAGGATTACTATTTTATCTATAATTGTTGCTGAAAATATTTATGATATTAGAGTTGTATATAAATTGATATGTTATTTGCACTGTTTAAAGACCAGTGGTCTAAATAAACATTATTTTGACTGACTGACTGACAGTACAATCTTCACACTAGTTGGTGGCGAAGCGTAATCAGAAGATGGATCACTGACATAACATTGGCTCCAATAATATCGTGGCACACAAATATCATGTCAAAAATGTCGTTGACAGAAATATCGTTTCCCTATACTTATAAAGGCAAGTACAAAAATATCGAAAAAAATATAGTTTACACTAATATCGTAAAAAATAAGATGAAAATATTGTTTTTCAATAAAAACATAGTTTAAGATAGTAAATATTAAACATTTTAAAACATAACATTAATATAATGTATATTAAATAAATGTAAGTACCATTTAATACTAAAAATATATACTTATACAAGCATACACACATATATTCATATGTGTGTGTATGTTTATATATACATATATGTAACATAACACTATCATTAAAAATATATATTTTACAGTATATAATTTTTTGTGTTTTTTTAATTTACTACTATAAAAAGCATATATATTATATAT
The DNA here is from genome assembly GCA_963921515.1 of Calotriton arnoldi. Classification (NCBI taxonomy): domain Eukaryota; kingdom Metazoa; phylum Chordata; class Amphibia; order Caudata; family Salamandridae; genus Calotriton; species Calotriton arnoldi. Next base: position 2,075 of record CAWUFW010030331.1, read on the forward strand.
ATATACATATATATTCAATCCAAGGTACTCCTTCTGGAGTTCGTAGCCCATCGAGGGGTGGCGCGATGCCGGCGGAGAAAGCCGGTAATTACTATCAACTTCAGAACGGAGTTCCATTCGCGCACTCAGACCATCAAATCACCAGGAATCCACAAGAGTTTTGACAACAAAAGGGGGTTTATTCAAGTCATAAACCCGCCGTGACGCGTTTCACCCTCGAAAGGGCTTGTTCACACCTTGTGTTGGATGCCAGAGGGGTAGACTTTGCTATTCCCACTCCAGTCAGTGCAACAGAAGGGAAAGTGTTGTACTCCAAAGGGGTCACATTTACTATTCTCTCTCCAATTTGTGCAACAGTAGGGAAAATGTTGAACTCCAGAGGGGTAGAATTTTCTGTTACCATTCCACTCTGTGCAAAAGTAGAGAAAGTAGTTCACTTCAAACACATCAAATATTTTAATAAATGTATCAATTGACCAAAAATATAAAACTTTCACTATAAAAAAACAACTAAACAATGTACATAATTATTAAACATTTTAATAATATCAAATTCAAAAATATTATTAATTCATCATTTAAATAAATTCCTACAGTATACTCCCACAAACCTAGCAACATAAAATAAAAATATAATTAAAATAAAAAAGTATAACATGATCAACATATTTAGTAAGCAATAAAATAATTGTTAATAAATGAATAATTAATTGGTAATTAATTATTACTTAAATAACTTCCCACCCTATTTCCCTACAAACACAACAATCCCCGCCTAATAGATAACATAAAAAAATATAATTATTAAACAATTAACATAATTATAAATTAAATATGTTAAGAAAAATGAATAATTAATTGTTATTTGATGATCACTTAACTAACCCACCCTATACCCCTACAACTCCAGCAAGCCACACCTAAAATATAACGTAGGATATAAAATGTTACATAATTTACATAATTAATCATCAATTAAATAATTAATAATAAATATTATTTATTAATCAATTATTACTGAATTAACTTCCCACCTTATACCCCTGCAAACCCAAAAACACACACCTAAAATATAACTCTAAAATATAATAATTACACAATTTACCACAATTAGTGATCAATTAAATAACTAAAAAAGATTAATAATTAATTATTAATCAATTATTACTTAATTAACTTCCCACCCTATCCCCTTACAAACCCAACAGCTCACACCTAAAATATACATTAACAAATATAATTGCACAATTTATATAATTAGTTATCAATTAAATAATTAATATTAATTAAAAATTAATTATTCAATAATTATACTTAATTAACTTCCCATCCTGTACCCCTGCAAACCTCACTACGCTCTATGACACTATACATTACTATTAACAATTAAATAAAAAATTATAAATAACTTATAATTAAATTTATTAACAACAATTATACAAGCAATATTTAGGATACACAATTAAAATAGGAATTAAAACACATAAAGATAATTAAAAAACTATTTTTTTTACAACTAGATTATTGAAAATGATATGAAAAACACAGAAATTCTTGTAAACTATATTACTTACCTTAAAAATGATATTTTTGAAGACGATATTTCTGCATCACAATATTAATGTGTCATGATATAAAAAACTAGATATTTGTGTAGCTCGATATTAATGATCCGATATTATGTCCAAGTACCCAGAAGAGGACACACAAACGTGCAAATGCCATTTTACCTTGAAAAGGTACATTTATTCATGTAAGCATATTACTTTTTATTCCCATAAAACTGGTACAACGAGCACATTTCAGCGTTTTATTTAATTGGCATGTAGATTATAACAAATCTATGTGGCATCGTAGGAATTTTGAAAGGTCTGACTGACAAACAAGGATCTTAGTTGAGTCAGTTACTTTAATTATTATTTCTGATTGTAATTAGAGAAAACCTAACATAACATATGTTCTAGGGTACATAAGCAATATATAAAAAAGAAAATATATATACAAGTAAACCTAGTTTTTTTTTGCAGATCACACTGCCTGGGTATTATTTCGAATACTGATGGATTGCTTCAATTATTCAAGGTCTTATTAAGTATTCTATCATTCATCGAACTTACTCCAGCGTATACTCTTTCATAATAATAAAGGCAGAGCATGTTTCATTACTCACTTTATTGAACATGTAGATACCTCCTGGAATGAGAATAACACCCTTTAAATATATATTTTTCATTTCATCAAATCTATTGCGGAGCAGGAACAGACTAAGAATATAATAATTGTTGGTAACCTTAAAGCCACTATTTTCAATTATTCGATAAGACTATTTTTGGTGAAAGGGAGGAGGCCTTGAATATCCAGATGACAACTTTCCAAATAGGTTCCAGAGTAAATAAAAGATGTTCTCTTTTGCTAAGAATCTATAGAGAATTTGAAGCCGTCATTGTAAATGGGAGAGTAGACAATGATATTTTGGCCTGCCCAACACACAGCGCACCTTATGGTTCCACGATAATTGATTACATCATAGGCTCTTATTCGGTCTTCTCTTTCTTAAAGGACATGACTGTAATTAATAATACTTGGAGTGACCTAGCATTTTATCTTTTTCTATTGATGGTAACCCTGAGACCATTCCTCACTTGCAGATTGGTTAGGAGGAGGTGGTACTTCTAAATGTTGCTAATAGTAGGGTATCTTGGAACTCGTTAAATAAGTTTTCTCTATCTAAAGCTATAGAGAAAATTGCTGTCCAAGGCTGGATTTTAGCAGATTCCTTTACAAAAGTTATGCAAAAATTTGTAGGGGCTAACTTGATTTTACTAGCGAATATTTGTAATAAAATTAAGAAGTGGGGAAAAAACGCAAACAAGAGTTTCACTCTTAATAAGGTGATTAACAAACTCCAAAGGCGACAATTCATTTATTATTCAAATTAAAATACTAAAATTATAAGTCATCATAGAAGGAGGAGAACTAGGGGTTTGCTGGTAGAAAAAAGGAAAGAAGCAGGTAGGAGGTGGATATAAATCACGGAAGCTGTTACACAAACAAATTATAGATCATCTGGAAGATTATCAGGCAATGTAGTGATACTACTTGTAAGCCAAAAATGAATAAAACCTCTAGAGTGGAATGGTGCAACTATATCCCCTTGTTGCATGCTCCTAATAATTCAGAGAATAATTTAATGTGTTGCAGTTTGTCGAACTCTAGGCTTAGTGATATGGACAGTGCTACTCCTCCTTATTCAACTATGCCACAAATCAAGTAGATTATTTTGGGCGTCCGGACCAGTTGCCTATTACAGTCATTAAGTTAGAGGCTGATTTATGTGCTATTTGTTTGGCTGCTTTGTTTTGATTCTGCTTCTTATCTGAGGAAATTCCTGACTTCTGGAGCGGCAGTATCAAGAGGGCACAACACCGCTTCGCAAACTGCCAGAAGTTGCCACCTGCATACCATCATGGTCCCTACACCCCTGGCAGTCATTAGCCATCGTGCAGCACTTTGAGGCCTTATTACATAGTAACACTGGAGGACTGGGCCCGCATGCAGGGCTCTATTCTTCCCTCTTCATGGCCTTACCAGCCCACGCTTTCCATGCCTAGCCCCCGGACCAGCTATTGCAAGCCTTGGTGCCTCTTTGCTCTCCCTGGACATGCTGTCTCTAGATAAAGTGGCAATTTCTGGCACCATTACCTGTCCCACTGCAGAGAGCCTTGCCTACTGATCTTGCCGCAGGGACCACTCCTGCTCTTTTGCCTGGCGGCTTTCCCCTCTGGGGCCTTGTTCTCGACCCTGTATTCTGGCCTCCCCCAACTACCGCCCGGAAACTGTATGACTTCCAATGTCATCTGCATCATTGTAAGAGCCTCACGTTGTGTCTTATAGCGGCAGCAGTGAGATGTGACCTGCTGGAAACCCACGACCATACTGTGTGGCTTAGCATACCTTCCAAGGACTGATACTATCTGAGGGCCTGCTCCTCTGCTGTAGACTCTGGGGAGTGCACAGAGATCCAACTGGGGCACAATCTTTCTCTCTTCTCACCCCATTGGGAGGCCTTCACAATTCAACCTCCCTGGCCATCGTTATTGGCCCCAAGGCATTTCCACACATTGCCTGGCACTGCAGGGTCTCTCCTTTGATTCCCGCTGCCCAACTCTCCATCCCACTCCTGGGTCAGTCTCCCACCCCTTCGCTCTATAGGCTGTGGTTTATGGAAACTCTAAACAGACACATCTCAATTACGAGAAACCAAAACCCAAAGTGTCACTCAACTTCCACCGATGGCAGATGGGGGTGCCACAGGCAGCAGTGGCCGGACCAGCTGGCTGGCACAGACACCATCATGGCTGAACTTAGAGCAGGCTTTCGGACCTTTGATGGCCAATTTAATACACTGGCCAGAAGACTAGACACCATGGGTGAGTGGAAAAGCTGCTCAAATCCGTGGCCGTAAAGAACAAAGATCTGGAGATGAGGCGCAGGCTCAATAACCTACACATATTGGGGGTATCTAAATCTACCAATACTGGCAACCTCGATCTGTTTGCCAAAGGGCTACTGACCGATTTATTTGGCAAACAGCACTTTACCTCCACATTCGTGGTGGAATGGGCACAACGCTTACTAGGGCCGCGCCCCAATCCTGGCTGTCCCCCAAGACCTATAATTGCCCGCCTACTGAATTTCAGTGACCGTAATGTCATCCTCTGCCTAGCCTGAGAAACTGGTCCCTTACAATGGCAGTGTTCTACCATCTCCTTGTTTGCTGATTTCACTGCTATGGTCCAGGAGGCGCACAAGACGTTTACAGACGTTAAGTCCATGCTTCGAAAAATAGGGTTTTGCTATGGTATGCTATACCCAGCGTGCCTCAGGGTCTAGGCCAATGATAAGCCACATTTCTTTGACACCCCAGCTGCAGTGCAGGCCTTCTGCAAGCAACATTCAAGTGAATGCTCCTCATCCCGTCGCTCCACTCTGGTCAAATCCCCTCTGGACATTCATTGCAGCGCCAGTGCTGATCTCGTCCCCATGGGTTGACGGCTGTGTTTCTTCCTCATCCACCTTCCATTCTGCACAGGTCTCCGCGGACCCCACATCAGATTTATTATGGTCATGTCCATTTGCATTTTTCAAATTTGCCGCACCAGACTCACTGGATTCCACTTACCACTTAACTTACTGATCCTATTGTGCATGGGTGTCTGCCGTAGCGTTGGCACCCCAGTGGAAAACACACAAATATGTTTACTGTATTGTTGTCTTATGTTTTTGGGGTTATATATATAAAGGTCAGTACTGGGCCTTACAGTGCCTCGTGTAGGAGGTTATTGAGAATGTTTGCATCACTTTTTGTTGTTTTCCTCATTGCCAGCATGTGCACACTGGTCGCTACCCATCCTTATTTCCCAGTTCCGATTGCCATATCTCATGGTCCTTACACACCCTCCTGAGTCATACTACCTCGCTCTTACACTCCTGTCCTGGAATATCAGGGGTCTCAATGATCGCCACAAGGGTAAACAGGATTTACAATATCTTGCCCATCATGGAGCACCCATAGCTTTTCCTTAAGAAACGCATCTTACTCCCGGGAGAGTACACACGTACGCATCCACCTGGGGCCCACACGTTTCTTTTCTAACTATAGTTCCTACTCTAGAGGGGTTTGCACTCATATTCATAAACATTTATGATTTTGACATATCACCACTGTCACAGATTTGTCCTAGTGGCTGGTAGTCTAATGGGGCACTGTGTACTTTTGGCCAACATCTACTCTCCTAATGTAGATTCCCCAGAGTTTTTTCTGTCACTTTCCATCCAAATTGGACATATGGATTTTGACCACCTTATCATGGCCGGAGATTTTAATCTCCTAATGGACCCTACTGTTGGCACCACCACACCATTCACCAAACCAAGATCACTCCACATACTCAGTGATATTTGTGATACACACATTGTGTGACGCTTGGTGCCTAAAGGGCACCTTAAACCTGGGGTTCACTCATTACTCGGCCTTGAACAATACGTGGTCACACATTGACTATTGTCTCCTATCCACCACCCTGTGTCCATGGTTGTGTTCCACACATCTCTCTCGCACACTATCTGATCACTCCTCAGTACTGGTCCTCTTTAGCATTCCTTTCGGTGGGGATCGGGAGAGACAGTGGCGCTTCCCTACCTTGGCGTTGCAAGGCAAACTGTTTGATTCCAACCTGCGTACAGCAGTTCTGGAATATTTCTGGCTTAATGAGGGTACAGTGGCCTCCCATGCCACCCTTCAGGAGGAGTTCAAGCCCTACATCAGGGGCATTTGCATCTCTAAGCCTTCCGGGGTACTCAGAGACATATGTGGAGGCCTTCGGTGCCTTGAGAGGGAACTGGCTGATTTGGATCTTCGGATTACACTTAACACTAACAAACCCTGACCTCAAGTCAGAGCTTCCCTACTGACTGACCACTGTGATTTGGCTGAGCGAGAGGTCCTCTACGTGGGTAAACATGCTTGAGTGCGCAGATACGTTGAGGGTGAACGTCCTGGGCGGACTCTAACCCATCTTCTTCACCCCCAGAGGGGGAACTTTTACATCTCTGAGCTGAGCGTAAACGGGGGTGCATGGATTACCTCCAATGAGGGTATACTGAATACCCTGCTCCAGTATTATATTCATCTTTACACTTCCTGCCTATCAAGGGTCACCATAGCCCAAACAGCTTACCTTGATGAGGTGGCTATGGTTTGTCTCTCTAATCCCCAACTTCAATTCCTTAGGGAACCTTTATCCTGTGAGGAAATTATACAAGCCATAGACTCCCTGGGCGGCTCCAAGGCCCCCGGTCTTGATGGCTATACAGGCAAATTCTATAAACATTTTAAACATATACTTGCGCCACGTCTGCTCGTGTTTATGAGGAATCTCTTCAAAGGGGCACTTTGCCACCCTCTATGCATGAGGCTGTAATAACCCTCCTTCCTAAAACCAGTAAAGATCCTTCACAATGTGGTTCTTATAGATCCTTGTCACTTCTCAATTTGGATAATAAAAGATTGTCAAAAGTTCTCTCCAACCATCTTTTATTACAAATGAAACAGATAATTTCCCCTGCGCAGTCAGGATTCTTTCCCCACCGCTCAACATTATTGAATCTGCAGGCAGTCTTCTCCATACTCCACAGAATTTCTCCTGATGTTCATGGCACAATAGCTCTCTTAGACGCTGAGAAGGCGTTCGACTCCTTGAAGTGGCCTTTTCTCCATGCCGTGCTTCGTAATTTGGGCGTACCGCTTGGTTTTTTTTCCTTGACAAATCTCCTGTATGCACAGCCCACAGCCCGTGTCAGAGTCACTGGCTCCTTCACGGCTCCACTTCCCATAACGAGGGGTACCCGTCAGGGCTGCCCACTGTCACCCTTACTTTTCATAATAGCGATGGACCCACTGGTCCTTCATCTCCATATGTGCCACCTACACTGCGGCTTTCAATTTAAAACTGCCCCCCTACTCATTTCCCTCTATGCAGATGACATCTTACTCTACATCTGATGCCTGGCGGAGAACCTAACTCCAATTCTGCACAAAACAACACATTTTTGGATCCATTCTGGTGTTCGGATCAACTGGTCCAAATCAGAACTCTTTCCCATAACTCCTGCCACAAAACAGACCCCATGTGATTACCCATTAACCTGGTGCGATGAGCCAGTTAAATATCTTGGCATCCTACTTCATCCCGACAAGAAACAGGTGGTGCAGATGAACTACGGTCCTGCCATTGACACACTATCAACATAAATTGATCGATGGATTTGTCTGCCTCTTTCAATGGCTGGCAGCATCACGTTAATAAAAATGGTGATCCTCCCCTGCTTCCTTTACCTATTCCTTAATATCCCCATTCCACTCACCAATGAGTTCTTTCTTACCCTATGTGGCTTACTCCTCAAACTTATCTGGGCCGGTCAGTGACCTCGTATCAGCGGGGACACACTGGTGCTCCCTTACGAGAGAGACAGGTTTGGAGTACCTCATCTTCAGCTTTATTATCTGGCCACGCAATGCCAAAATGCCCATCATTGGTATCATGCTGATGCCAGACTACTATACACCAAACCCCAGGTGTCCCCTACTTAACCCACTCCGCTCGCTTCCACCCTTCCAAAAGGGATCCCTCAGGACCTCAAGGATGTTCAAACACTCTCCATCACCTGCTGGGCTTGGAGGAAGCTTCAACATCTCTTGGGTGGAACCCTACTTTACTATCCTGCCTTGGTGTTGATGGACAACGCATGGCTCCTCATCACTTGCGAAACCCTGGTAAAACACAATTAGTCTCCACATTTTCGTTGACCTTTTCCCAGAGGTACATGCACTAACGCACTCCACAGACCCACGCTTCAATGATGCTACACTCATGGACCGTTTTATTATGCACCGCATCCACAATGCCTTGCAGTCCACCATATTGACTTATCCAATAGCTTCAGATGAGTTCCCTCCCCTAATGTTAGTGATCAATGATTCTGATGGGGTAAGACTAGTATCCAAACTGTATCGAGCTAGTGTTGCAATGCTCCCAGCGCATGATGACAAACTCAGATCCTATTGGGAATGGGACCTGGGGAGGCCATTACAGATAAGATATGGGTTACGTGCTATGCCTAAACCCGGATGGTGTCACCCAACCATCGTCACAAACGTCTTAATTTCAAATTTCTGTGATGCGCTTACATAACTCCTAATGACCAACACAAATGCAACCAATTGCACTCCTCAGATTGTCCTAAATGCCACAACCCTGGAGAAGATTTTCTCCACATGACTTGAACCTGTAGATAAGTAGCACATTATTTGGGTGATATCTTTCCAAGTTATCCCAAATGCTGGAGATTGATCTGGATGCAGATCCACTAATCGCCTGTTGGGCTATCTACTAGATCTTCCCAAAAGCACTAGACTGTTTACCGCTATGGCGTTTCCCTTGGTCGAACATGAAGTTGCAATACACTGGGGTAAGCACCTGCCCCCCACCGCTGCCAACTGGCTCACCAGCATTACATACTGCAACACTACCAGTGAACCTTATACCTCTCTCCAACCTCCCACCTCTAGGACGAAAGATATTTGGCAGCCCCTATGCGATTATTTATTATAGATTGTAGATCAGTCCCAAGAAGCCTGCTAAGTCATTTCAGAGCCTTCACATCTTGCTTAATAACGAACTATCTCGTGGTCACCAACCTTGTGCCCCCTACGTCACCTCCTTATATGCACCACCGATCAGAGGGACTGCACTAACTGCCCCTTTCCCGCAACCGTACATACACATTCCCCTTCATCTCGCCCCCTCATTCTTTGATACTATTTGTTCAGAGCATAGATGTTGACTCTTGCTTCCTGTAGCTTCCTACTGATAGTATGGCCCAGGCAAACTTTTCTATCTGCCACTGAGGAAATAGTTGGGTTTATTGGATGTTTCTTTTGTTTAAGTTTGATTATCTATTGCAATCTATATGGCATACGTTGATTATACTGTACCCTTCTTCAACACTTACATTCAATTGTACTGTTTGCTTCCTTTGTTTTTCTACAATGCTGCACCACTGTGACATTGAGATGACCATTTCTGCAGTACCTACATATGTTAGTGCATAATTGTGTCATTATTGCCAGCTATTGGTCTGCTTGTATGGGCATGCCATGTCAATTTCTTTTAAACTAAATAAAAACAGTTTTAAAAATAGAAGTTGAGAACTGGCCCGTTATGCCTACAGTAGAAGGGAAGATTCTGCATACAATCTGTAACTTAAAGACAATGGCGCCAATTGAGGCATTAGGCATTGAAATGGGTCTGGTGAGCACTTTTGTAAGGGGATTGGCAGCTAAATTACACTGGGTTTATATATTAGGAATTAGGATAAGGGCGTTTAAGGGTTTAGGGGTGGGTAAGGGTTTAGGGTGGTAGGGTGATTTTAGAGTTCAGGGGTGAGCAAGGGTATTGGGTGGTAAGGATATTTTTAGGATTTATGGGTGAGTAAGGATATTGGGTGTTAAAGGTGTTTTTAGGGTATAGTGGTGGGTAAGGGTACTGGGTGGCATAGGTGTTTTAGGTGTAGTGGTGGATAGGGGTATTGGGTGTAAGGCTTTTTTTAGGGCTTTGGGGTGGGTGATGGTATTGGGTGGTAAGGGTGTTTTTTAGGAGTGGGTAGAGGTATTGGGAGTAAGGGTACATTTAGGGATAGTTAAGTTTAAGGGTTAGGGGTCGATAAGGGAATATATATATATATATTCACTGAAAAAACCATAGGTTTTAGGGAAAGTTATAGTTAGTTGGACATTGCACTCGTACAAAACCCGTGAAATTCCCCCGTTATAGTTAGTTCAGCTAACTATAACTCGCGTCCCCGCAATGCACTGCTGATGACGTCACATATTACATCACTCATGACATGGTCAGTGACATCACTGATGACATCACTGATGACATCTCAAATGACATCATCCAGTGACTGTGTGTTTCTGTAAAGTTTAAATATGTTTAATATATATAGGGAAAGGCGTATTGAAGAATGAGTGGGTGTATAAGCGTCTGAATGGATGATTTAGTAGGTGCGTGACTGAGTCTATAAGTGAGTGATTAAACGTATCTTACTGGATGCATGGGTGAGTGACTAAACTGTGTGAATGTCTGTATCCGTCTGTCTGTTGTTGTGTAAGCAGCTGCATGCTAAATGAGTGTCTATATGAGTTATGGATTGGTTCTCTGAGTATCTGTATGGGTGACTCAGTGTTTGTGTGGGTGGGGTGTGTGTGACTCTGTGCATAGATGTGTGAGTGGGTGATTCACTGGGTGCATGGTTTCAAGAGTGCGTCTGTGATGGACTGTATGGGTGGGTGAGTGTGTGGTATGGGTGTGTTAGTGATTGAATGTATATCTCAGTGGTACATGTGTGAGTAACTACATATGTGAAAGGCAGTATATATGTGTGTTGGAGTATATAAATGGCTATAAATGAGAGTGTGTGATTGTGAGAGTGGCTATATGGATGAGTGTGTGCTTGCATCAGTGATTGCATAGGAGCGTAAGAATGTGCTAGTATTTTTATGAGTAAGTGAGCTGGTGTGTATAACTGTATAGGTGAGTAAATTGGAGTGTGATTAATTATTTGCATGACTGACTAGGTGTGTGAGTACCTCTATGGATGAGTTGCGTTGTGTGAGTGTTTATATAGGTGTATGAGTGCATATGATAGTCCTGTACTGAGTGACTGTAAGTATGAGTGACTGTACGGGTGAGTGAGTAGATGTGTGTGTGTAGACCTAAGAATCAGTGAGTGGGTATGTACTTATTGGTATTGGAGTGTGTATGGTTTTGAGAATGGCAGTCTGTAATTTAGAGTGGGTGTATCAAAAGTTATATTAGGGTGTGAGAAGATGCATTAAATTCTCACATGGATGATGTCATCAGTGATGTCATTTGAGATGTCATCAGTGATGTCATCAGTGATGTCACTGACCATGTCATGAGTGATGTAATATGTGACGTCATCAGCAGTGCATTGCGGGCGCGAGTTATAGTTAGCTGAACTAACTATAACGGGGGAATTTCACGGGTTTTGTACTGAGTGCAATGTCCAACTAACTATAACTTTCCCTAAAACCTATGGTTTTTTCAGTGAATTTCAAAGGTTTTTTAAATGCTAAACCCTAACTATAACAGGCCTGAAACCTATGGTTTTTTAGGTGAATTTCAAAGGTTTTTAAAATGCTAATTCCTAACTATAACAAGCCTGAAACCTATGGTTTTTCAGTGAATTTCAAAGGTTTTTTAAATGCTAATTCCTAACTATAACATGTCTGAAACCTATGGTTTTTTTCAGTGAATTTCAAAGGTTTTGTAAATGACAATTTTTAAATGTATTAATTGTTATATTTATTTTTTTTGATACTGATTTACTACATTTTTTTAAAGTATTTATTTTTAGATATTTTATTTTTTAAATTACATTGTAATTACATTATACATTACATTACAAAATATACTTTCTCAGAATGAATTACTTTAGTTTAAATACTTTGCAAATAGGCAATAGACTTTTAAGTACAGTAGTTACAGTTGTTGCAATGGGCAACACAATTTCAAACACAATGCAACATTGAGCTCAATGTGAATTTCTAGCTAAATGCAATTAGTTACTTTATGGATTACTTTTTCTAACCACAGGACTGGATCCTAGATTCAGTCCTGGGACATCTCCTGTAAACAGTTGAGTAAAAGCGTTTTGGTTACAGTAGTGATTTTTAAGGCATATTATTGTATTTTAAAAGTTGACACTTAGAAACTTTTTCACATAGAATCACCAATGTTATCCTATGGGAGGAAATTCACTTAGCAGGTAAGTAGTGTTATCATTACTTTTTCTTACTCAGTGGTGGATCCTGGATCCAGCACTAGTGCATCTCCTGTAAACAGTTGAAAGAATGCGTTTAAGTCATACAGGCGATTTTTAAGGAATATTTGTAGTTTGTGAAAATCAACACTTTGAAACTTTTCTGCTGAAAACCAGACAATGGATTCCTACGGAAGGAAATATAAGTTACTGGTAAGTACGGTTAAAATTACTTTTCAGGATCAGTACTGGGCTGAAAGATGCAGCACTGAGGTCTCTCCTGATAACAGGTGAGTAAATCGGAATTCGTATTTTGGCTGATTTTAGAGGAATATTTGTATGTTTCAAAAATCGACACAAACTTTTTCAGCAAAAAGCAGGCAATGATATCCTATGGAAGGAAATTCAAGTTACTGGTAAGTATGGTTAAAATTACTTTTCAGGATCAGTACTGGGCTGAAAGATGCAGCACTGAGGTCTCTCCTGATAACAGGTGAGTAAATCGGAATTCGTATTTCGGCTGATTTTAGAGGAATATTATAAAGTTCCAAAACTCCACACTTAGAAGAATTTCCAAGTGAAACCAGTCAATGATATCCTATGGAAGGAAATTCAAGTTACTGGTAAGTACGGTTAAAATTACTTTTCAGGATCAGTACTGGGCTGAAAGATGCAGCACTGAGGTCTCTCCTGATAACAGGTGAGTAAATCGGAATTCGTAGTTCGGTTGATCTTAGAGGAATATTTGTATGTTTCAAAAATCGACACTTAGAAACTTTTTCAGCAGAAAGCAGACAATGATATCCTATGGAAGGAAATTCAAGTTACTGGTAAGTACGGTTAAAATTACTTTTCAGGATCAGTACTGGGCTGAAAGATGCAGTTTAAAGGAACAATGGTTCTAGAGTGGCCTAAAGGGTCCAAGGGGAAGTAACCCTGTAAAGGGCACTGAGATAAGTAAAGGAATAGAAACTTAATTCATAAAAGAGAGCAGTAGGAAATATAACGAGGGACATATAGGTCAATGTATGACAAATATTTATTACACAATGAAGGTATTCAGGTGCTCACACAGTAAGTGACAATAAGCGTGACGTGAGAAGTGAGGGTGAACTTAAAATAATGACATCGCATTGACAACAGAAATAGAAGCTATTTAAAGATTTTTACAGAGTATATGGAGTTCATGTTGTAGGGGTCGACTGACGTTTCGAACTCAATTATTCGAGTTCATCTTCAGGACAAAAAATGTGAGCAACTTGAATTGAGCTGAAGAAGGAAATAATATCCTTGGTAAAGGCGTCTGCGTAGCGCTGTGCTTCTTAAGGTGACCGGGATAGCCTGCGAACTAATGCGCGTTATGGTGGGGCCCGGTAAGGGGGAAAACAAACTTAGTTTGCTGGAAGCAAATGCTTAAACTCCTTCGCCGCTAAATGGCAATGTGCTGTGCCGGGGAATTAATTAAATTGGCCGGTCACAGTTCAGTAAATGGAGGCCTGGGAGATGAAAGGAGCGTGTCCTGCTCAAAGGAAAATCCTAAATAACAGGTGAGTAAATCGGAATTCGTATTTCGGCTGATTTTAGAGGAATATTATAAAGTTCCAAAACTCCACACTTAGAAGAATTTCCAAGTGAAACCAGTCAATGTTAGCCTATGGAAGGAAATTCAAGTTACTGGTAAGTACGGTTAAAATTACTTTTCAGGATCAGTACTGGGCTGAAAGATGCAGCACTGAGGTCTCTCCTGATAACAGGTGAGTAAATAGGAATTCGTAGTTCAGCTGATTTTAGAGGAATATTTGCACAATGGTGAAGGGAGGGGGCGGGGCCTGAGGTGACATCTGTGCAAACGCGCCCCGTGGCGCGTTTTAGGTTGGGGGATTAAGTCCCCTTGAATCATGAGGGTCCCTGGGGTCCAACTAGCCCACCCTGTACCTCCAGTATGCGCCAGGGAGCTGCATTGCAGAGAGGTGTTCAGAGGCCACGCCCTTTTTGCACCTCTCTGCAATGCAGCTCTGTGGCGCTTTCTGGATGTACCTGTTGGGCTAGTTGGCCCCAGGGACCCTCAGGATTGAAGGGGATTTAATTTCCATCTTAAAACGCGCCACGGGGCCTGTTTGCACACATGTCACCTGAGTCCCGCCCCTCCCTTCACCACTGTGCAAACGCGCTCCGTGGCGCGTTTTAAGTTGGGGGATTAAGTCCCCTTGAATCCTGAGGGTCCCTGGAGTCCAACTAGCCCACCATGTACTTCTAAAGCGCCACAGAGCTGCGTTGCAGAGAGGTGTAAAAGGGGCATGGCCTCTGTACACCTCTCTGCAACGCAGCCCCTGGCGCATACTGGAGGTTCCTGGTGGGCTAGTTGGCCCCCAGGGACCCCAGTATTCAAGGGGAATTACTTCCTTTCTTAAAACGCGCCAGGGGGCGCGTTTGCAGAGTACTGCAGGGAGGGGGGCGGGGCCTCCGGCACGATGCCGGTCGTTTTTTTTTTTTTTCTAATTTTTTTTAATGGGAGGGGGGCTGCGTGGCCCCCCTTCCCTTGGCCACTTTTGGCCCCGGGGACCCCATCCCCCGGGGCCTGTGCATTTTATTATTTTTTTAAATAAAAAAAAAACGGGAAGGGGGCCGCGTGGCCCCCCTTCCTGGGCCTGTATTGGCCCCGGGGACCCCATCCCTCGGGCATGCCCCTTGTTTTCTTTTTATTATTTTGGAGGGGGCTGCGTGGCCCCCTCCTCAGGCCATTTAAGGCCCCGGGGACCCCATCCCCAACGCCGGCCTTGCCCTTTTTTAAAAAAAATTTTTATTTGGGGAGGGGGGCTGCGTGGCCCCCACCCTGGTCGCTTATGGCCCCGGGGACCCCATCCCCGGGGCCTGGCCTCTGGTTGGGGACTGTGGGGGTCCCCAATCCCCCACAGTCCCGCCGGCTCCTGTGTCCTACGGGAGCCGGCATTGCT